>PVLA01000744.1:0-255669 GCA_004027455.1 Hydrochoerus hydrochaeris
CCTATATATCTCCTCTACACTAAAAGTCAATCTCTGTGAATGCAGAATCAAACTCCAAAGAATTTCCCAGTGTCTAGTATAAGGCATAACACAGCATTTTTCCCTATATATCTCCTCTACACTAAAAGTCAATCTCTGTGAATGCAGAATCAAACTCCAAAGAATTTCCCAGTGTCTAGTATAAGGCATAACACAGCATAAGTATGTAAGAATAATACATAATAAATGTTGCTGGTCAAAAAACACAAAGTATAGGTGTAACTATTTATGAAGGCATATACAAATGACTGAGGAGTGTATTATGGAAAAATCCATTCATTCAAAGTTAATCTGCAAAAATGTTCATGATTTAGGATAGAAAACTTGAGGTACTTCTAAACCAATGTCAGAACTGCAATTGGTGAGGCAACCTGAAAATCTGTACTATTGGCTCACGGGGTAAATGCCAAACACAAGACTTTGGATCTCACAGCTGAGTCAGAAACTGGGCTGTATAAAGGCCTCACATGCGTGTTTTGCTTTATGGTATTATGAATCACTGAACTTAAAAGGTAGCTATCAGGCAGGTATAATCCTTAGCCACAAGACAGTTCAGGACCAAGTCCAGACACTCAGGTTAACGGTCCTATTCCATTGCCAACATATTTGAAGGAGAGGAGAAAGAGTACACAGACATTAGGCCACTGAAACTATAAACTTTCTAGAGGTGGACTTTTTAATAACATGCCTTCTAAAATTGGCGTGGACTATTTCATGTGCATATCTAAGCATAATCTCTTGGAAGTGATGCTATATTTGAGGCCTTCTATGAATTTCTGCCTGAAGTTCTTTTTTATCAATTATTTTTCTTTTCAGTGCTAACCTGATAGCTGAGTATGTATTTGGAGTTTCCCCAAAGACATGCCCAAGGCCCAGAAATACCAATATTATATAGAAATTCATTGTAAATACAGAATCTGCCCTTAAAAAGATCTCTAAATGATTTATTGGTATGTACACATTTGGAAAATACTACTTTTGAGGACTGTCAGGGAAGAGCAAGATGTCAATTGTTAGCTGTTCTTGAAATGTAGTCTCTGGATCAGATGCATCAGGATCACTTGGAAAATTGTTAAAATGCAAAGTTTAGCCTTGCTGAACCACTGAGTCAGAAGTTTTGATGTGGGTTCCAGTCATCCGTTTTTAAAGACTTTGCATGTGATGCAATATTCACTGAAATCTAAGCACCACTTGTTTAAATAACTTCCAGAGGCTACAGGCTTGATAGTAGAGTCTGTGGATTCAGGAAATGAGGATGCTGGATCTCTCACCAGGTGCAACTTCCTAGCTGTGTGACCTTGCAGAAGTAATTTTGCTAAATGACTTGATCTAGTTCCTTTGCCTGCAAAGAGAAATGTGACGTGAACATAAGTTCTTCATCACAAACTTTCTCTAAGTGTGACTTATGGAGGTCCAGGAGGATTATGGAGGGCTCTGCTGATAGTTTAATTTCAGAAATAAAAATAGAAGCACAAATAATAAAAATAATGAGAAAAGACATATTGTGGTCAAGTATAATAGATGATTTTGAATTATAAGTTATAAATACCAAAACCCAGTTGTACCTTGCCACACATATGCTGTGAGGTCTGGGTACATAAGGTGAACCCTTCATGTCAGCCTGCTTCTTGTTCACAAGGTATGGATAATTTCACTAATACGATTTCAGATCATTTACTCATTACCATTTACATTTGTTAATTTCCCATTTTTATTTGTTACAATTATCCTATATTATAATCGCTATTTATAAAAATGGTTCAGTGAATTATAAGTGGTTCACTGATGCATAAAAGTGCCAGTGCAACAGATAAATGAACGATATTTCAGACTGTGCTGTAAATACAAAGATTAGTACTTAGGGGTAAGTGTAAGGATTTGAACCTGACTAGGTAAGAAAACTGAATCTTCAACATGAGAATTTTGTTCAGGAAGTTGGCAGAGTGCAAAAAAGTGAAAAGATAATCTATATATTTTCTGTAGTTTTTATCATGTTGTCTGTTATAAAACTTTAAGAATATGCTTCTGTATTTGTTATTTTCTTCAGTAAAAAAAGGAAAATACTATATTCTATCTTAGATTTCAAATTTTTCCTCATTTTGCTCACTTTGGACCTTGATATTTTTCCTAACTTTGTTTTTGTTAAGAATGCTACTTTTGGGGCCCAACTTCCTCTCAATTATTTTTGAATTTTTTGGATGAAGGATGAGATTAAACTATATTTTTAGGAAATGGTAGGGTTTATTTCATTGATTTCATGTGGTATACTCAAGAACAGAATCTTAGCAATATATTAATATTTCCAATATTTCAGTGTATCACATTAATAGCCAAAATACTAAGATTTATCAGGAAAATCAAACTGGAAACAAAAACCTTGATCAACAAGGATCTGTTCTGTTTTCACAAATTAGTTGTTTTTCATTTTTCTGAGGAAAAGAACCAATGATCTTATTGGCCTTTACACACACACACACACACACACACACACACACATACACTGTATTACAGTATAAAGAATGTTTTCCAGAGCCTTAAACAATTGAAGACAGATTAATAATGTATTAGGTTTATTCTTTCAAGTTACTTACCCAATCTTACAGTTTTTGAATGTGATGTGCTTTAATGGTAGACTGTAAATAGTCTTCACTACACAATTCTGTACACAGTTTTCTGGCTTCTCTATGTTCAATGAGAGTATCTATTGCTACTATTTTTTCCCTCAACTTCACATCCTTATTTTGCTTATAGTTTATAAAATTCTTTTGTTCAGTTTTTCCCTAATGTATACCATAACATATATCATTTCATGATCCTCCTTGGTGCAAACATCATAAAATTATGGCCCATAGTGTCTTTAAAGAAACCAAAGATTGCTTTACAGCTTGAGACTGCTTTCCTGTTTTGTGTTTTCTGTAGACCTAAGGAAATGAAAATTCTCAGTTGAAGTTTTCAGGAAAGTACTCAAACAGCTGATTCTATGAGTTGCTATGAGAAATTAAATATGCAAATCTTCTTACACGCATATTTATGTGGGAAAACACCTGCACATCTGGATCTCTGTAGTCCCTGTTGATTAATATGCATGTAACCCAGAACTGCCCAGTGCTGGGTAATAAGACTTTTAAATGAATTTGGCTTCTTTTCAAGTAAAGCTCTAGGTCTTCAGCACTGCAATTAAATGTGCCAGGTTAGATGCTCTTTTCATGTTAAATTGACTTCCTATCCTATAAAGAAATTCCATTATCACATTCAGTAGATAGTTTTTTCTTTCTTTGGGGAAAAGAGTGACTACAGTTAACAGCAAATAATGGGATTTACAATGTAAAGAAAACCATCTGGTAAACTAGAATATTTTACCATTTTTTTTCCCTAAAGATATGAGTCCTGCCAAGCAACAGCTGAAAGAGCAAATTAATTGAAAAATGAAAGGCAGCTGGTTATTTTGCCCCTAATGAATGAATTTTCTTTTTTTTGTACTAAACTATAAAATCTAAATGGTATATGTCTTATTTCACTTAGGCATCTGAAAAGATATGGGGCAAGAGCCACAAGTAGGCAATTTTCTAAGGTGAATAGATTGAGGCTTATAATCCCAGTGTTCAATTAAAGAACTCCCAAGCAAACAAATAAAACTCAGAGGTAGGGCACCATATATATAATTGGTTCCCTGATTCTGAAGTCTATATCTGGAGATTTAGCCAACAAAAGACTGAAAATACTTAGAAAAAAGTAGTGTCAAGCATGCCACAGTGGGGCATTATCATTGAGAGCTTTAAAAGTTTTGCCATTACTGCTCTATAAAATACAGTAGAGCAACTATTAACATATAATTTACCTTGTATTAGCTAAGATATGTAATATGAATTAAAGTATATGAGAAGCTGGGCATATGTCCTCTTTTGAAAGCCTATACAAAATGCAAGTTTTCCCAGATTTATAATAGATCCATTTACCATTATTCAACCTACAGTGGTATGAAGCCATATACATCTAGAGGAAATTTTACTTCAAATGTTGAATTTTGATCTGGGCTAGAGTAAATACATGGTATGATACACTCTCCTGCTGGACAGAGGGCCGGGAGGCACAGTTCCCCATCCACTGTGACATCACAAGGATGAACGCTGATACTGTATGGTGTGCTGCGTGGCTATGCTTTGATGACGAGGAGATTAAAGTCATTACCTGCATTTCCAACCCACAACAGGTTCATAGAGATGTAACCCTACCTGTATTTGAGAAGAATGAAATAAAATGAAGATTGAGGAGGCACATCTCTAATGGCTTGTGCTTATTTTTTGCCCTTCATTGACCAAAACTTGTCTGGTAAGTGTAGTGGTAGTTATCTACCCACACCTCTTTCAAGGTAGTTGATATATTTTAAAAATTTTTCCAAAATCATTTTTCTATCTTTCCTTTTTTATCCTCTCATTTTGGAATTCTATCAACACATATATTGGCTAATTGAAGTTTCCTACAGTTCACTGATTATCTTTTTAGTCTTAAGCTGTTTGTCTCTCCATGATTTATTTTGGATGCTTTTTTATTTACGCTTTTGAGTTCACTAATCATTCTTTTTGCAGTATCCAGTGTGTATTTATTTTTCCATACAGTATATGTTTCATCTGAAACATTGAATTTTAAACTCTAAAATTTTCATTTGAGTTTTTTTATGATTTTCATGTCACAACTTAGTGTATTCAATTTTTCCTCTAGCTTGCTGAATATATCAAGTACTTAACCATTTTATGACCCATGCCTATTAACTCTGGCATTTTAATCATTTTAAAATTAGCTTTGATTTTCTTATCATTATGGTTTACACTATGGATTACATAGCTTTTTGGCTTTTTTTTTTTTTGCAGATTTAACAAATTTTTGATGAAATGTCAGGCATTGTGAACTTTAACTTGTTGAGTGCTAGATTTTTCCCCTAAAATTATTTCCCAGTTTTGTTTTGAGACATTTTTAAGGTGTTTTGAACCATGTGATTCTTTTGAGTCTTGCCTTAAAACTTTATTAGTAAGGAGTAAGTATAGTGTTTGACATCCCATTAATCTATATGACTATCGAGGCTCTCTAACTGATGCCTTAATTCCTCAGATATGCTGATGTTCACAGCTGAATGTGCTATTAGAAGGTGGAGCCCAGTTGAAATAGGGCACCAGGATATGCCTTTGGAGGGCATATCTCCTGCTGGCACTCTTCCTCTCTGCTCTCCTTCTTGGCTACCACTAAGTGAGCAGTTTTGTTTCAGCTTTGCCCTTCCGCCATCACGTCCTTAACTTGGAACTGGCCAACAGTGGACTAATGCCTCTTAAAATGTGGATCAAATTAAACCTTTTCTCCCTTAAGCTGTGTGTGTTCTGTTGTAGCAATGGGAAAGCTGATCAATACTGAAAATACTAGAGAAGTGGGGTCATTGCTGTGACTGGACTGATTATGTCATTCAAAATCCTCGGAACTGATTTCTAGGAGAGTGGAAAAACTTGGAGAAGCAGGCTAGAGCAAGCTGAATGTCTTGTAACTAAAGCCTAATTGGTGATTCTAATGGGAACTAAGAAGACCAGAATATGAATAGCAACATAGACAATAAAAGTCAGGTTCAGGAAGTGAGGACTCTATGGAGAACTGGATGAGAGGCCCTGAGTGTTACACTCTGGCAAAAAGGGAAACTGTCTACATTTTGTCCCTGTGCTGTGTAAATCTGTGTGAAGCTGAATTTAAAAGAAGAACACTAATTGATCTGGAAGAGTAAATTTGAAAGCAGCCTAATATTCTGGATATAGCCTGGGTATTGCTGGCTGCTTTTAGCCAGATTTATAGTGAGAATTGGAGGCACAAAGCAGAGTAAAAAGATTTGAAAAATTTAAATTTGGGCTTGAAAAAAATGTGAAAGATGCCTTTAGGACATTTTAGGAGTAAGACCCTACCCATGTGTGAAAATGTAAAGTTTCCCTTTAAGAGGAGAGCTACTGGTTCCAGAGAAGGTCCACCTAGAGAATTTGTTCCCATGGTTTACAGTAGTCAGTGATCCAGGCACTCAGAGGTCACCGCAGTCAGGTCGGGAGAGGCGGGTGTTGGCTGCTACTGGAGTTAGCAGCAGACCTTTCTGTTGTGCATGCCATACTTGTTTTTCAGAAATGCAGAACAAAAGAGTTACAGGGACATAAAAACTTCCAGCCAGATTTCAAAGGAAAGCTTCGGAGGATAAGTAAAAAGCCCTTGAGAGGAGAGGGTATGAAGTTCTAAAACTGAAGCTGAAGATACAGCAGAGACCCCAGGATGTCAGAAACACCAGGAACATGAAATGTCTGTTAAAGAAAGCTGCAGGCAGTGACAAGACCCAGCCCAAGGGACGTCTTGTGGGCTGCAACCAGCAAGACTATTTATCTCCTCTGGTGCTCATATCTTGCTGTTCCATTATCCAGATGCTGGGCATAGAACCACAGGATTTAATGTTTGCCCTGTCTTGGTTTGGACTTATTCTTTTCTATCTCCTTACCAGTAAAGTTCATTAGAGACTCAGTACTCAAGGTTTTTATTGGGGGCTGGTCATTTAGAAAACTTCTGTCTGGTTTGTATCAAAGTTCCAGACACCCAGAAGTAAAGTAAATGTTCAATAATAAACTGCATCATTTTTTTTACAAGTACTTTTGGCACAATGAGCCATTCCACTCTCATAAAATCCAAAGGGCACATAGGACTTTTTAAAAGATAAGCAATGCCAGGCCTGTTATATTAAGTCTTTTGCACAGTGATTTTTGCTTACATTTCCATGGCTACTTGTACTTCTCCTATAAACATACTACTCACTTGCCTGCTCCCACAGACTGTAAACTCTGTGAGAAAAGAGGGAAAGCAGACTGCTACCTAGAAGTGGAAAGAGAAAGAATTTATATTTTGTTTAATATGGTGTCTCTGATCCCTAGAATAAAGAATGGAATAAGGCAGGTTCAACAAATACTTGCTAAATGAAGACAAAGGGTTAATATTATAAAAATATATACTACTCTTAAAATTATAAATAAAAATGCTGAGATGACATAAATCAATAATCACCAGTAAGACAATCTTTCTAGATTAAAAAATTAAGACCGTTTTGTATCAGAGAAAGAAAAGTAAAAATATTAATATACAAAGTTAAGGATGCATTTTAGTGATAACTGTCAAATGTTTTTGACAAGAATATGTAAATTATAAAAACAAACAGGTTAGTAATGTCTTTCAGTAGTTTTAAAATATTCATTACAATGTTTTAGAAAATTATACTTACCATATGAAGCCAGTAGGTTTTTAAAAGAACAAATATATAAACTACAACATTAATCTAAAAAGCCAAAATTTGTAAATATCACCAATGCCCAGTGGTAGGGAAGGTTAAATAAAATATGATACATAAATAAAATGAGATATTAAGAATTCAAGTATAGATTGCATCTAATAAATTCTTAATGACATGGAAAAACATGCATAGTATCATAAGGAAAAAACACAAGATATTAACCAGTCAGTATATTTTGGTCAAAATCCTGTCTTTATTTAAATACATAGGATTATATGTTTTTAATGTATATTTTAAAACATATTATATTGTGGAATGTACATTATAAAGTATTACTTGCGAGGAGTTTAATGCTGGAGATTGCTATTCTGAGCTGTGTATCTCTTAATTTGTTTCATTATTTGGTCACTGGATAATAGTTACTGTTGGAAGAAGGATCTCATTAGACACCACATGTGACACACTTGTATCAAAATAAAGTATATTCTTCATCAAGAAAGGACTAATTTTCACCAGAGACACATGAGGAACTCATTGTTTCAGCCCTGCTTTCCTAGTACTAGTCATCATTATTGATATTTAAAGTATAATACTGAAATTGTAATATTTTTCATTTTAGCTATTAAGTACTTTTCTATCTCTGCTTGTGATTGCTTTCCTTGTGATCTTAGGATTATTTATGTCTTCTTCTGAAGTCTATTCTATCAAAGTACTCATAAGATACTTTATATCGCCTATGAAGGTTTGATTTATTATCTTTCAAATGTTACATTGTAAAGTAATGCTTTCAAGCTATGAGTGAAATGGGCAATCATCAAAAGTTAAGTACATTTATCTTATCTGGAAATATGAATATTCTGAGTATTTATATAAGATTAAAGGATTTTAACTACACACATACACAGAGACACCTATACACATACAGATAAAGAGAGACAAATTTGTAACAACTCCTCCTTTGGAAACTCTACCAAGGAAGGCTATGTAATTTGATAACAAAAGATTTATGAAAAAGGATCTCCACTGACAAATCGCATTCTCTGCAACATCCGTCACTTTCCTGTCTGATTATGTTTGTGTCTCCTTCAAAACATTACAGATAGCAGAGCCTTTGACCAGTCCCACTGGAATGTGGAATTATCTCTACACAGCAACTTTCTCTGTCTCAGCTGAGGTTCCTCTGAAGACAGCCCTCACCCAAGACTTGGGTGCAAGTAACTTCAGGGAAGGTGATCCTAGGACATAGGATGAGAGAACAGGGACTAAGGAAAGCTTGCAGCACACATTCAGAATCAGGCTATTTCTAAAGTTGACTGGAGCTTGTTGCGGCTGGAGATTGTCTGAGACACGAATCTCAGACATGTTTGACCTCAAGACAAAGAAGTTGAAGTGTTAGTACTAGTTATTCTGCTGTACTTCTTCAGCACTATTTGAAGAACCTCCCTGGGACTTTAACTTTCAGGCGCTCCTTGATAATATCTACAGAAGAAGGCCTCACATGCCCCACAAGCAGAAAGAATCATCTGTTCCTGAGTGGAAGCCATGTTCAGGAGACCACAAAGGAGAAGAAGGCTCTGACTAGGCCATCTACATGGAACAGGATTGGACAGGGAGAAGGAATGCTTTGGTTTTTACTAAACACACTCTGTATTTCCTATTATAGAACTTCCCTGAACCCTCATTTTCTCATTTGCACAGAGTTTTGTCAGAACAAGTATTTGAAACTTAGAAATAGGCTGAAGGATTACTAGATGTTCTTTCAGGGCAGCACTGGGCTTTTCTATTCATTGGGCTATTTTGCAACTCTATAGCAGCAGAGGTTAATTTCTAGATTTTTGTCCTATGGAGATTCAAATAATTTCTGTCTAGTGAGACGAAGCCCCCAAAGGTGAAAGTTATAATTTTCTTGGACATTTTCTGATGTTGTATCCAACCCAAGTATATTATCCTAACATTGCCTATAAACATCTTTCTCTTTCAAAATTCTTTGGACTGGTTTTAAAATCTCAATGGTCTTTCTTTATTCAATAGATTGAATAAAATATTTGACACACATTCATTTTATATTTGAGAGTTATACATTTTTACTTTTTGAAAATTATACTTTGCAGTTTTACAATCTTGTTTTAGTTGTAAAGTTGTCCCTTCTCAGTTTCCACAGAGTCATTATGTATAAACCAATGGGGGCACAGTCAGAGCTGTGCAGAGCCTAGATGCCCACGTGGCTATCTCCAAGCTGCTCTCATAAGAAGAGTTCAGTACCCAATGCTCTTGCAACACATTTCCAGGTCTCTTCTGGCTCATTTATTTGTTTATTTGTTGTTTTCAAATTTATTTATTTGTTTCCAAATTCCTTTTTTGAAAACAGAAGTAAATATTGTGCAGCCAAAGATCACCCAAGTAAGTTTAAACAGGTGGTTTAGTCTAAGCTTCCTACACAAAAGATTCAATACTATCAATATTGGAAAAGACTGAAAAATAGGCATCAGAGTGGGAGAATTTACAGGGGTTAAAAGAAGAGTGTTCCACTAGCCCTGATTTGAGGGTGTTGGCACTGAGAGGCTAAAGGTGGCCTGACAAGAAACAGGGAGACTAGGGATTGGTTTGGGGCTCCGTGATTACATTGGTGGCTTTATAAGAGAAAGACCTGAGCAAGCATACTTGCTTTGTTTTACGATGTGATGCCCTGTGTCAGGCTATGGTGCAGTATAAAAATTCTCCACATGCCATACTCTTGGATTTCCTAGCTACCAGAATTGTAAGACATGAATTTGTTTTCTTTATAAATTATATGGTCTGTGATGTTCAGTTATGGCAACAGAATTGCTATATGGATTATAGTGCTACTGATTATCAAGCACTAACATTCTGGGGCCAGTTGCTGCAGAAGTTGTGATTTGGCTTCCTGGCTTGGTTATTGCAGATTGCAGATAAAAATTCTATTTTTATATATGAGCAGGCCACTGTGAATTTGTATACTTAGTCTCTGATAGGAAGATAGATAGATAGATAGATAGATAGATAGATGATAGACCGATGTGCAGGAGGTTCCACACAGGGGTTAAGATTCTATGTATCTACTGTGAATTCTAACCTCATCATAGGTGTCAAGAGTTAATGTTCCTTTGGTTAGGAAGAAAAACAAGTCTTAGGGGCCCAGATCAAGGACCAACAAGTAGCAACAAATAGAAGGGCCCAGCAGAAGAAATGGGAGCTTATGAATGCATGTGAACCATCTCAGGGATTTCTACAGATTCACTGAGATTTTAAAAGAGGCAATAAGAAGACAGAAGGGTTGCTTGGAGATGGCTAAGGTGTTGATGTTTTCATGATTTCTGAAACCCAGGGTTATGAATCTGAAGTGAAGGAAGGTATGTCAATTAGCTTTCCATTAGTGTAACAAAAACTAAGATAATGTATGAAGAAAATAGATTTATTTTGGTTTAGAGTTTGGGAGGTTTCAATCCATATTTGGGCAGAATCATTGCTTTTAAGACTTCTTAGGTGCGGGAGCAACACTTCATGGCAGGGCATGTTGTATAGCCAATTGCTCAGTCTCACAGGCCAAGGAAGCAGAAAGGAGAGAGAGAAAAAGGAAGGGATGTGGATCCTGAAGTTCCCTTCAAGGACATGCATTGAATGATGTCAAGCTTTGTATCATACTGCACCTCTTAAAGGTTCCACTAACTCCCAGTAGCACCAAGATGAGGACCAAACTTTTAAAACTTGAGCTGTTGGGGTAGGGGAGGACATTCCAATTCTAAGCTAGAGTGGGAGGTGACATCTACATTTAGATTTGGATATCTTGCATTGGCCCAGCCGTATTCCTTCCTCAGGAATCTGCAAACAGCCTTTCAAATGAGGGCTTGGTTTCATACCTTCTCTGAGAACAGCATTACAAACGGAACAAAAATAGCTGTAGATTGCCATGGGGATGGATCAAAAGACTCTTTGATCAGTCATTCCACTCATGAGAGCCTATCCCTAAACCAGGGATGGTAATGAAAGTAATTTAACATACATCTATAATTAATTTGTTACACTTTTCTTGCTTCTGGCAAATCATACTATTTTAGAAAAGTTCATGGAATTAATCTCCCAGAAGAGAGATGAGATGGAAAGCCTTCAGAAATAAAAGGTTTTGTTTACTCGTAAACATGTGAGTTTAAAAATCTAATTTTGGCTGTGGGTCAGGGTTAATTTAGCGCTTCAGATTTGTCTTTAAGAAGGCTGTGTAAATCAAAGATATTCTTCTTCCCACCAAATGCACAAGAAATCTGTAGCATAAGTTTTTCTTTCTCAGCTGGTTTCTATGATTTGTTAAAGACAACAGATCATTTTTTCCTTATATGAAAATAACATTAAGGTAAGCGATATTAGGAAAAAAGACTACAGTTATTTACTTAACTGAATGTAGAGAATAAAGAAAATCATTTACATTCTTGATTATAGGTATGTTTTAAATACTTTGTAAATTATTTAGATGACAAAAGTACATGCTCATTAGGTTTAGAGGTGACCAAACTTTGAGCAACCTTCTAAAGAGGTGACAAACTGATCCTTGTTTGCCCAGGAATTCCCTGGTGCCAGCACTGAAAGTCTTGTTTTTGAAAATCTCTTGTGGTCCTGGGCAAAATGGGACCATTGGACAGCCTACCTGAGGTTTCAGAAGATTTGACATTAAGTGGATTCAGTGTTGAAAAATCATGAGTGGAACCAAGTAAGGAGGAGCCCTATGCTGTATTGGTAAAGATGGAAAATAGATTTCCAAAATACAACATAAGAAAAAATTGACATAAGAAATACAGGAATCAGTGGAGGCACAAATTGCACATGAGTCCCAGGATTGGAGCTTTGAAGAAGTCCTATAGGCTCTGCCTCTTTGTTACTAGCATGATTGTGGTCCAGGATAAAGTGAGACATGACTCAGATGCTATTACCACCTTTCTGCCTCTCTTATCCCGCTGTTTATGTTTGTTTCTAAGAACATAGAGAGCAACATTCTTGAAGTATGTCACCCCTGGACCAGCAGCAACTGTATCACCTGGGCACTTACTGGAAATGCATACTCTCAGCCCCAGAGGTACAGGACCTGACACTCTGGGAGCACGGGCATCCTGCTACATGCTACCTAAGAACCAGTGACCGAAAGTGACCCTTCCTAATTATTTTCAAATTATGGGATACATAAAAATCAAAGTTTTAAATATAGTATATGGGAGAAATGGCTGAGGCTGCTCAGGGATAGCAAGGGACTAAAGTGTCATTTGCTCAGCATACTTGTGCACGATCTGTGACACATGTCTGCACATCAGGTAAGAAAAGAATAGACAGATGACTACATCTACCCTTCCCTCATGATAGTACAATTGTTCCTACCTGTGATATCAATTGTGGGGACACAGACTGAGTATTCTGTATCCAAAAGTATTTCAGATTTCATTTTTAAAATTTTAGAATATTTGCATATACACACTGAGATATATTGGGATAGGACCCAAATCTAAACACAAAATTCATTTATGTTCCAAATTTACCTTATAAAATAGCCCAAGACAATCTTATACAACAGTTTTGAATAGTTTTGTGCATGAAACAAAGTTGCACTGTGTGGAATCTTTCATTTCTGACATCATTTACAAGCTTCAGGTTTTTGATTTTCAATTTTGGATTTGGGGATTAGAGATGCTCAACCTATATTTGTAACCAGTGGTGGAGTCCTTCATAGGTCTGATGCTGCTGGAGATTACAGAAAAGAAAATCTTCAAAATTTCCTGTGCAAACAAAAAATAAAACTAAAGGCAACCAAAGTAATAGATCTTTGTTTCAACTATGTTTACTGAAACAGACTCCCTGGGCTCTGGTGAATCCTTTTTGGCTAATTTCATCAAGACATTGAAGGAATGGATTGGTAGACCAAATGCATCATGCTCTAGTGTTTTGCCATATTACACTGCAAGCCTTTCTGTTTAATATAATATATTCTCTTTTGTGTTTTCAGGAAAAAGAAGAAAAAAAAGAAAGGATTTGTCATCTTAAAAACAAAAGCAAAACAAAACAAAACATCCTTCAAAGTGGCCTAGAGGGGTTGTTTTACTCATCAGAAAGGCGTAGGCTTAATTAAAATGAGAACCAGGAGCCAAGGAAGGACTCTGGGAAAGTATTTTCAGTGCCCACAAGGATAGTGGATTGGACAACAGCTCAGCATAATTCTTGTTTCTTCTTGTAAAGATCTCAACTTCATAGAGAAATGAATTATTAGAATAAGATGTAATTCAAGATGGATAATGTCAATACATTAACCAACATAAAGGGAGTTATTCAGAAAAAAATTCACTTTAAACTGAAAATGTAGGTATTTTTACATTGAAAAGTATCTAGAAATATATCTTAAATTTCAACAACCACAACAGATCTCTTCTGGAGAGACAAGTTTATTCAGTGCATGGCTTTGTGTAGATTTCTATCACTCAGGTCCATAACAGAAAATTTCTCTAATTTGAAGCATTTAGGGCCATTAAAAATCATTCAGCTATGAATGAAATTGGACAAAAAAAGTCTTTCCAATTAGGAGCAACTTCCAAAGCATTCTATTCTTTTAAAGTCATCAAAATAATATTTTCAATGTCTAAGAAGAACACACATATAATATAGAGTACCAGTTGTTTTATTATTTAAATTAATTCATCTGTGAAATAATTGTGATTCCATAAATTTTGCTTTTTTATATCAGGTTGATATGGTGTCTATCTTTAAATTACCCTAAGACTAACGACTTTGTATAAAGTCAAAAAAATACATATGTGCAAAAATAGATCAATTTCCACAAAAATGCTTTCAAAGCTGCTCTCATGCTTAATATAGGAACCTTTGCACTTTTTGCCTTAATTAGAAGTATTCTATGGACATAATATTGGCAAAAAATATTTTCAGTAGGAATGTGGTTTTAGCTAAATTTACTTGAAGGATATAGAAATTAATGAGCATATGGGACTTCAACAAAATTTTCACTTGAAACCTTTCTTCTAGAAATAAATATAGCAACAGTCAGCAATTGTATGCTGCAGAATTTATCCTACACGTATGCGCCATTTGTGTTTGTCTGCCTGGTGTGATTTGGGGGACTCTGAGAACAATGCTTCCCTCCTCTCTGATAACCATGTATCTAAACTTCCCAAAATGAAGCTGTGTGCACTGGATGGATGGGAAAAGGACAGGAAAGGGTCTCTTAAAATCAATTTTTTTTTAGAAATGTAAATATGTTGGAAGAACTAAGTAATTTATACTAAGGTATAGACAACTTGTTAGAGGTATTCTCTTCTCCAAGAAGGAGACCCAGAATAAAAGGGAAAGAGACCCAGTAAAGGAGGAAGGAAAGGTGATCAAATTGCAATTGCCCAACTTTGTTCAAAGTCTGAACTAACTAGGTACATCTGAACTAGCACAAGACGAGGTATTTTCACAAGGCAATTTATCCAAACAAGATGACAACAATGCTGCTGCTGCTAGAACTATCAGAGCAAGTAAGTATAGTAATGGAACAGAAAATACACTTTTCCACTGTTTCATTTGAATCTTAGAATAACTCTCTGAAATAGGTATTATCATCACCCCACTTAAAAGATGAGGAAGCCAGGTGTAGTATTAGAAGCAGTAAATATCTTCACCACATACAAGAAGTGCACTGCAAAACTAGGGAAGGATGTGGTCTGAATGAGCACTTCTACTACTCCGCCTAAAGCCCGCCCCTCCCTGGGAACTGTGTGTCCTGCTTCATGAGCTCGCTGGCTGAGCTCTAAGAGAATATATCAAGGCCCAAAGTCAACAGTTGATTTGCCTTTTAATCAGAATTCACCCCCAAATTGGGATGCACAGCTTTCTGTTCTAAAAAATTTCAAAACTACTTAAAAAGCTCTGGATTCAATCAAACCTCAAAATTTGCCCTGCTTCTGGCCTTCTTCCATGAAACTGTGATTTCCTGGTTCTGCAGATCAGGGCTCATGTGGAAACAGGTGGCACTGTTCTCTGGAATGGCCACTCTTAGGCTCAATCTTTACTGTGAAGCACAATTTTGCGCCAGTCACAGACACTCATACAGCATAAGCTTCCTGTTTATAGATTCGGATGGTGTTTTACCAGGAAAAGTAAAATGAAGAATTAGAGGTATTTTCTAAAGTAAAAACTCCAACTGAATGATCCTGATGTTCTATAATGTTCTCATTAGCCAAATAATTGTACAACTCCTGACCCCGCTAACCTTGACAATTTTCTTTCACTGTCTCCATCTAGAGAATTTATACTACTGGGAACAATTGTAAACAGCCCAGCAGCAATATGACTCTGAAAAGAAACATTAGTTTTTTTTTTTTTCAGTCAAAACCATGCTGGAATAAAAACATCCTTAATTCGCATAGGCCATGGTCACATGTGCATTCTTTATTTCTTTGAAGAAGAATTCCTACTACTAAATGCAAGCTTTGAGGAGAAAATTCTTATCTTGCTTTTAATTCAAGTTCTCCCATCATCAGAGAACAATGCTCATTTGGGGATACTTGCAGTATGGGATAGAAAATATACAGAAAAGCTATAGGGCTTAATTCAAGGACTGCACTCCTTCCACTGCATGAATGCAATCCCTTTTCTCACTAGTGTGTTGTGAAGAATCATTAATGAATGATCATATAACACTGGGACAACAGAATGCAGAATAAATGATGGATTCTAGTTTTCTCCAGTAACTTTCCTTCCATTTTATACTGAGCATAGAGAGTCTAGGTTTATGTCTGGGCTCCCTTACTGATCCCTGCAGCTTTTTGTGAGTAACAAATGCCCCTCTTTGTTTAATACTCATATTGAGCCACACAAGCTCACATTTCATGGAGACTGCTGTTTTAGATGAGGTTGTTACATATGAGTCTACCTTCTGTATATTGATTTTGTAACATGAATATGCAAAGAATAAGCTAATGAGAGATAGGCTTTAAAATGCATTTCTGCTCCATAGAAACAGCCATTGAGCACCAGAAAAGTAAAGGACAGTTTGGTATTAGGTGTCTGTCACTATTAGAGTCAAGGCTGAGGTTTCTCCTTAATTCTTTGGAGAGAAAGAGAACACTGGGGCTAACTCCTTATTAAATAATAAAGGACTTTTAGAACATCATAGAAACATATATGGAAGGATGCATAGAGTGAAGAAAATGAATGACAGTTAGTGACCCAGGTAAAAACCCAACTGTAACCTTCAGGGTTAGAACCTTCGTGGTGGCTCTGTTACTACCAGGGGTCCCTAAAGAGGAGATAGAATAGCTCTTTGTTTCAGCTTTCAGATATCGCTGTTAAATTGCGTAGAGGCCACAGCTGAGATGAGGATTCTGGGATGTCTCCTTTGGGGTATCTCCTCAATACTATGAAACTCATTCCAATTCTATAACAGCTATGACAGTTTTATTTAAATCTATACCATCCATTCTGGTTTCAGCTTCAACATGTGTACAGAACTTGAGAGTCAACATTTTCATTCTTATAAGTAAAATGCAAAATTGCAAGTGACAGTCAAATTCAATATCTTCTTTTGGGTGGACCGGAGTACTGAAATTGTAAGGCAAATTATGACACCCCTCCCCCCATGCACTTCCCAATCTAGAGAGGCAGAAACATCCGGAGAGACACAGCCGAACCAGCTTATCGGGAGCAGAAGCCGCTGGAGCTGTAAAATGGAAGGAATATTTAAACAGAAAGTGTTATGCAGTGGTGGAAACTGAGGGTAACTTACTGTAAGAGTGGGAAACTCCTAGAAGCTGTGTTTTTGTGGGGCAGGGTGTATGTTTTTGGCTTATGTATCCAAGAAGTATGCTAGACCCTCACAGTGACACTCCCAGAAAGAAGTCCTTGTGACTCTGGAAGAGCAGAGAAGCCCCAGCATCACTGTGAAACGCACCCAGAGGCTTCCCCAAACAAAATCTACTTGCCACAGAGAAAAAGAAAAACCTGTGAAAGCCACACATAATGCAGACCTGTGAAAACACTGAGATTTATTAGAAGTTTACAGAGTGCTCCCCTGAGGTTCACCATGTCATCACACTCACGGTGCTTCAAGTAAGCTGCAGGTTATAGCTGGACTGAAGACACAGGCTCTCTGAGACACAGGGCCTTACAGAAGAACAAGGTCAAGCAGGAGAATGTGACAGCTTTGGCATCTGTAGGTACAACAGACTTTAAGTACAACCTAATTCCTGACTGGATTAACAGACATCCTTACTGTATTACTTAACTTCAATTTGTATTACCTCACTCACCATGTTCATCTTTCAATAAGAATTTTCAAGGCATTCCATTCCAAAACAATACAAATGAACAACAACAAGAAATCCTCCAAATTGCCCAGTCTGAATAGATAAATAAAGCTCCAAAAATAAGCTTCACATATGACATAGATGTTGGAATTATCAAACTTGAAATTTAAAATAAAGATTAATAAATTGAGAGGTCTAATTTAAGACAATGTAAAAGAAACAACATATAGATAATATATAAAAGAGGTAAAAATTCCAAGAATGAAAAGGAAATGGTAGAAATAAAAAAAAAAAAGGAACAGAAATAAAGAATGCTGTCCATGGGGTAAAGAAAGAATCAGTGGCACTCAAAGTGTGTCAATGAAAATTCCCCAAAATGAAATGCAAAGAGAAAATAGAAATATAAAAACAATCTACATAGAACATACAGAAACTGTGAGACAATTTGCAAAAGTTGCTAACATGCATAACTGAATAAGAGAAGAAAAACAGACAGTGGAAAAAATGAAATATTTCAAGGAATAATGGCTGAGAGTTTTCAAAATGAATGAAGCTTTTCAAAGTGAATGACTGATATAAAACCACAGATCTAGAAAGTTTAGAGGACACCAACTAGTATAAAAATACCAAAACTAAATAACGGTAAAAAGTTAAAGGCGAGGAGAAAATATTGAAAGACCCAGGAGGGAAAACGAGGGGAGAATTGAAGAGGACTGTTTATTAGAACCCACACAAATAAGAAGGGAGTAGAGAGAAAGACTTAAAGTATGCTTTTGAAATGAATGTCTGTGCCCCAGCTACATTCATGTGCCGCAGAAGTAAACTGCAGTGTAGATATATTTGCAGATGGGGCCCCTAAGGAAGTAATTAGAGTTAAATGAGGCCATAAGGGGAGGCCTTGACCTGGCAGGATCAGTGTCCTTATCAAAAGAGAAAATAGAGCCCCCACCTCCATGCACTGCACTGAGGAAAGGTGATGGGAGCATAATGAGGAGGCAGCCATCTGCCAGCCAGGAAGAGTCCTCACCAGAAATCTAATCAGCCCGAACCTTGACTTTCGATTTCTAGCCTTTAAAACTATCATGAAAATAAATCGCTGTTGTTGAAGTCACCAAGTCTATGGTGTTTTGTAACGGCAGTCTGAGAAGACTAAAATAGTGTTGCAAAACAAAATAACAACACAACACCAAAAACTCTACTAATCTAGGATATTATATTTAGTGAAGTAAAGAAGAAAAGTGATAAAGAAACAAAGATTTTATCAAAATAACTCTGACAGAATTCATTAGCATATTTGTCTGCTAAACAATGCCAAGAATGTTCTTTAGGTAGAAGGACAATGATACAGGTCAGAAACATGAAACTACGTGAAGAAAGGAATAGTACTGCAGAAAGAATGAAAGCAAAGCAAAATATTTAACTTTTCTTCCTTTTAATTAATCAAAGGGATGCATATGCGTTTACGGTGATAATACCATATGGATAAATAACATGAATGACAGCAATGTCACAAGAGGTGGTAACAAAGAACCAGGAATATCTTGTTTTTATATATTTGTTCTACTTGTGAGGCGGTACAATGTTATTTAAAAATGGAGTTCTAGTAATTAAAAATGTGGATCCAAAAACTGGGTGTAGTGGCTCACACCCATAATCCTAGCACTCCAGGAGGCAGAGGCAGGAAGATAGAGAGATTTAGACCAGCTTGGGAGGACCCTATGAATAAAAGAAAGAAAAAGGGGGGAAAAAGAGAAAAACAGAAAGCAGGAGGGTGCAGGGAGGCAAGAAAGAAAAGAAAGAGAAAACAGAAAAAAGGAAAGGATGGAGGAAAGGAAGGAAGAAAAGGAGAGAGGAAGAGAGGCAGGGAAGGGAGGAAAGGAAGTAAAGAGAGAAAAAAGGAAGAATAAAAAAAGAAAGAAAAAGATTAATTGTAAATTTAGGGCAGCCACTGAGATTTTTGAATTATAATTGACATTTTAAGAGAGATAATTAAATGGGATGATATAAAAATGTTTAATTAAAACCAGAGAAGGCTAAAAAAAAAATTCTGGTAGTGAAAGAAGGAAGAACCAATGTAATGAATAGAAAAGAGAGGTAGATAGTAACCCAACCACATCAACAATTACTTTAAATACAAGTAACATAGAAATACAAATTAAAAGGAAATTGCCAGATTAGATGTAAATACAATTTCTATCCACATATTATGTACAAGAAAATCACTTTATATAAAAAGACTCAGTTAAAAAAAGGAAATGGAGGAACACTAATTTTAAAAAATTGTGGTGGTTAATTTATTTCAGACTAGTCAGATTTGAATATAGAAATGCTTATCAGGGGGTGGAGATAGGTGTAACATAATTATAAATAGGACAACTCTCCAGGAAGGCACACAAACTTAAAAGTGTATGCATGTATAATGACAACATCAAACTCTGTGAGTAAAAATGGAAAGAATATAAGGAGAAACAGACAAATTTATCACAGTTGGAGAATCCAACATTCCTCTTTCAGTAAATTACATACCAAGCAGGCAGAAAATCTTAAAGATAGCATATAAATGACCTGAATGAGATTAATGATCTGCTTGGCCTAACTGATATTTATAGAAGAATCCATCCAACAACAGGAGAATGTACACCCCTCTTCAGGTCACATAGAGAGCACAGTAAGAGATACCATGTTCTGGAACACAGAGCACACCCTAACAAGCTTAAGAGATAGAATGCATACAAAATACATCCTTATACACAAAAGCACTAAACCAGAAATCAATAAAAGAAAGATATCTACAAAGTCCTCAAACATAAAAAAAAACACAACACTTTAAAATAAACCATGGATCAAACAATAAACCTCAAGAAAATATTTTGAAACAAATAAAATAAAAACACAACTTTTGAAAACAAGAGAGATACAGAGAAATCAATTTTACAGACAAATTTATATTAACTGTATGTTAAAAAAGAAGTATCTAAAATCTATAATTTAAAGTTCCTCTATTGAAAACTAAAGAGAGAAGTCTAATTTAGACCTACAGGAAGCAGAAAAAAGAAAAGAAAAGAAAAAAAAAACTAGAACAAAAATCCGTTAAACTGAAAACACAAAAAGATAGAGAAAATCAGTGAAATAAAAATCTGGTTCCCTCAAAAAGATCAATAACATTGATAAATCTCTTTCCAGGCTAATTATGAAAAAAAAGACACATCATAAACCACACCATCAGAGATGAAGAAGGGCTCACCACTATTGATTCTTTTATACATTTATAGGATAATAAATGACAATTATATATGGTTTTATATTCAAAATTTGATAACTTAGATTAAGTAGACCAACTTCTTAAATGATAAACATTCAAAATACACTTGGAAAAATAGATAATTCCTATGTCTATCAAATAGCTTAAATGAACAATGAGCAGTTTTCTAGAAAATGAAAGCTAGACTCAGATGGGCTCACTTGTGAAATCTACCAAACATTTAAGATATTAATAAAATATTGACAAAACAGATGTAATGTATAAAAATTAACTATCCTGATCAAGTTGGATTTATTTGAAGTATATGAAGTTGGTTCAGTTGTCAAAAATATATCAGTGTGATCCACCATATCAGGCTTAATAGGAAAGATCATAACAGTTAATGCTGAGAAAGTTATCTGACAAGTCAAACATTGAGTCATTGTAAAAAAAAAAAAGACAGAGAAAGATAAAAAGAAAGAAATGCAGAAAGCAAAAGAAAAGAAAATTCCTCAGCAGGTTAGGAATAGAAAGAACTTCACCAAAAACACCTGGGTAAAAAGTTACAGATGACATCAAACTTTCCCTTTACGATCATGAACAAGGCAAAGATATCTTCTCATCATTTCTAGTCAGCAGTGTACTGGATGCACCAGCTGTGAGATACAAACAAGCAAGAAAATATATAGAGATCAAAAAGGAATAAATAAAATTGTTCCTAGTTCACGGATGATATCACTGTCTATGTAAAACATCTGAAAAAATTAACAAAAACCCCATTCAAAACAGAAGGACAAAACACAAAACCAGATGTTGCTTAACAACCAGCAATGAATAGTTGGAATTTGAAACTAAAAATACATGTAAATTTGACAGTTAAACACACACACAAATACCTAAATTTAACAACATACTTAGAGGGTCCAGGTGCAAGGGACTACAAAATTTTAATGAAATAAATCAAGAAGACATAGAGTCCACATTCCTTGATTGGAAGACTCTGTATTATTAATTCAGTTAATTTGGTATGTAGATTCAACATAGCCCTAGCCAAAATCTTAGCAAGAAATTTTGTAAAGATTTACAAACCAATTCCAAAGGTTATATGGAAATGAAAAAGAATGAGGACATTGAAAAGAAAACACAAAGAATGTGGCTGGAGGGCCCACAATACTTGACTTTGAGACTTTCTATAAAACTTCAGAAATTCAGACAATGTAGTATTGACAAAAGAATGGACACACACATTAATGAATCACAAAGAAGTTTACATAGATACAGTCAATTGCTCTTTGATGAAGATACAAAGGTAATTCAATGGAGAAAATGCACTTTCTTGTTTTTTCAGAAATTATTTATTTATTCATAAGTTTTATTTTTAAGTCATTTTTTCTTCCCTTTTTATTGTATATGTTAGGGGTACATAATAGATACATTCTTTGTGGGGAATTGGTACATATACATATTTAATCTTGTAGTATATATACACAGTAGGGGGCTGGGGATTTAGCTCAGTGGCATAAACACTTGCTTTACAAGTGTGCAGTTGTGAGTTTGATCCCCGGTACCTACCCTCAAAAAAAAAAAAAAAAAGAGCTAACATGATATATGCACAGTAAAGAAGGATAAATTTGAGTCATTCATAGGAAAATGAATGAACCTTGAGCCCATAATGCTTAATGAAATCAATCAGACACAGGCTATGTATCACATGATTTTTGTTTTTGAGACAAGATCTCACTACCCCAGGCTGACCTTGAAGTCACTGCAATCCTCCTACCACCACCTCCAGAATACTGGGATTACAGGTATGGATCACCACACCCAGCTTCACATGATTTTTAAAGGAGAAATCCAAAGTATAAATAATTTAGGAGCAAGATAAAACACAAATAATAGGAAACAGAGATAGACTTTGCAAAAGTAAAAAAGAGTTTTTATTTTTTATTTTATTTTTTGTACCGGGGATCAAACTCACAACATAAGCTTGCAAGGCAGGCGCTTATGCTGCTGAACTAAATCCCCGGCCAAAAAAAGAGAGTTTTTAACCTTTGCTGTGGGAACAAGTGGGTCTCTCAATAAACAAGTGAACCCAGGACCTAGGATGTTGCTCAGTGGTAGAGCAATTGCCTAGCATTTGTGAGGGTCTGGGTTTGATCCTCAGTACTGCCAATGAAAATAAACAGCAGGAAAAAAAGAAATGCAAAGGAATCTAGGCAGGTTTCTCAAAAATTATGTGAATGTATCATAGACCTAAATGTAAAAGGGAAAACTATAAATCTTGTAGAGAGAAAATTCACAAGACACTAGGTTTAGTGATTGGTTTTTGTAAACAACACCAAAAACACAATATATAGAAGAAAAAAAATCAATGACTGTGTTTTACTAAATTTTTAAAAAAACTTTGCTATACAAGAGACATAGATAAGAGAGTAGAAAGACAAACCATAGATTGGAAGGCAATATTTGTAAAACTTATGCTATAAAAGATTAGCATTTATAACATACAAGAACTGTTAAAACTCAATAAAAAAATAAGTTAATGAAAACAATGGGCAAAAGATTTTAACAGACACCTCCCCAATAAACATATAAACATATGAAAAGATGCTAAGCAGCATTTGTCATTAAGGAAGAGCACATGAAACTAACTATGGAGTATCTGCATTTAACTATGGAGTACACCTACATTTGGAAGAATGACTAATATCCAACAAACTGACAGTACTAGTTGCTGGCAAATATATAGAGGGGCAGGAAGTCTCGTTTACTGCTGCAGTGTTTATGAAATGGTATAGTCACTTTGGAAATTTTATAATTTCTTTTAAAGTTAAAATAGGCTTACCATATGTTCCAAGAATCACGCTCCTAGGTATTTACCCAACTGATGTAAAAACTCATGCCCATACAAAAACCGGTGTGTAATGTTTATAGCTGCTTCACTTAACTGCTCTGCAAACTGAAAGAAACCAAATTGCCTTTCAGTAGGTGAATAGATAAATAAACTGTGGCCCGGGGGAAACTCTTCAGCAAAAAGCAATGAGCTATCAAATTACCGGATTCAAGATTATTGAGAACTGTGTAAGGGATGGATTTTGGTGCTTGGGAGCTGGCCTGTGCATTAGGGCAGTTATTAGTCACATGGGATTGTTTGAACACTTACGATATATCTAGTGAGACTGAGAAACTGAATTCTAAATTTTACCTAATTTCAGTTAAAAGATTCACACTTGCCCCATCAGGTAACCCAGTTGCACACATTGAATCCTACTCCTTACCTGCTGCATGGTTCTTTAACTCTGATCTAGTGGCCTTTTCTTTTTCTCTCTGTTCTCTGTCATGAGACTCAGTTTAGCCTTTCTCTAACGGTTTTTATTTGGTGGTCTATCTTGGTGGGAAGTGAGGATTTGGGACAGGAAGAGTGGCAATGAGGACAGAAGTTTACTGCAATAAGACAGTGTCTTCTTTTTGTAAATAGAGTCCTAGATATTGCCTTAAGCAGACTATGTGAACTTTTAAAAATTTCTCATGAAATCCTTCATCCATGTACCATTATTGTGATTGGCATTTTATAGATAAGGCATCCGATACAGAGAAGGACTGTCAACCAGGAAATTGTGACGGCAAGCCAAGTTCATGCTGTAAACTGCTGTATTCTACAACATAGATGATCCTTGGTTTGGGATTGGTTTACATCCCCCAAAACAACTAAGGGAAGTTAAAAATGCATTGGAAACCCTCTATGTACTGAGCACTATAGCATAGCAACATGGCACACTGAAGAACACATATTGTTTCTCCTCCTGATTGCAGGGCCACATTGCTGCCCTTCCTAACATCATAAGAGAGAGGATCGCCCTTCATATCCTTAACTTAGGCAATGACCAAAATTCAAAATCAAAGTATAGTTTCTACTGAATGCATGACTTTTGCACCATTATAAAGTAAAATAAATTCTCAGTCTAGCCATCTGTGGTACCTCTTGGTATTACCCTCATTTGTGTGGCCAAGAAACTTAAAACGTCATTACTTTCCAGGGTCTGAGAGTCAGAAGCGGCAGATTCTGGAATTCAGGCATTATTTGTTGTTCAGATAAATACTCCAGCCCCCTGCTGCTCAGGGTCCCAGAGGAGAGAACTGATAGGGGCTGGGGAGAGTACACCCACTAGATTCACACAGTGATATGGATGGCATTATTCTCTAAACACCTTCAGTGGCTTCCGGGTTGTCATCACATCACACGCAAATCCCTCAGCCCGCATTGTGTATATAACTTAGCTATGGACTCATCAACCATTTCTAGTGTTTTAACCCTTTTCTTCATGTGGTTTCTGCTCTTCCCTGGTAACTGAGCTCTTCCTGCCTTAGCCTTCTTGACTTCCTCACTTATGACCAAGGCATTTTTCCCATTGTCATATATAGTTTCTGATGCTTTCTCCTCAATCCCGCCCAATCTTTCCTCTCCCTCAAAGCCTATGTAGACTATAACAACCCAGAAACGTGAAACTAGAGGATCTTCTCTTTTCCAGTCCCACTGCCATTGCCTTAGCTTATGCCCAAATCTTGAAGTCTTCCACTTATTCCTTCTTCATAATCCACCTCTAAAAACATTTCTTGTAGCTTTTGGTTAGGTCCTCCTAATACAGATCAGCAGCTGAGACTCTTATTTACTTTTGGTGCCTGGGAGCTGGCCTGTGCATTAGGGCAGTTATTAGTCACATGGGATTGTTTGAACACTTACGATATATCTAGTGTGACTGAGAAACTGAATTCTAAATTTTACCTAATTTCAGTTAAAAGATTCACACTTGCCCCATCAGGTAACCCAGTTGCACACATTGAATCCTACTCCTTACCTGCTGCATGGTTCTTTAACTCTGATCTAGTGGCCTTTTCTTTGTATTTTGTCCTCTGTCCTTGCTCTCTATTTCTCACTGCTGTAGCCTGTTCTCCACAACAAGGTAATAGTAAAAGTTTTCTACTTTCCTTGATCATTGTCTTGTTTTTCCCCTAAGTGTGATGAGTGTCTTTATACCCCTGGACCCTTGTACATACTGCCCCCATCCCTGGGATGCTCTCTCCTGTGTAGCAATCAGGACTGTGCTCAGATTTCATCTTCTCAGGCCTTTCATTTCTGGTCTCATTAATTTAGCCATTATTGTCTTTTCTCTTACTCTGTTTTATTTTTCTCTGAAGCAGTTGTCATTAATTAACATAATATAAGCTATATTTTGTTTTTGCTTTTTGTTAGACTTCTTACTACAAGATACTATATAGTTCCATGCTTTTGCAAGTGCATAGAACCATGCAGAGACACACAATAAACATGTATTAGATAAATAAGAAAATGTAAAACAGAAATAAGAATAGCTCTGTTAATCAGTTATCTTAGACACAAGAAACTGAAGTGACCATACTTTAAATTTCGAAGGGGAACTATGTATATGCTTTTTAAATGAAGTTTTTCTCTAGACAGAGCTGTATTTTCTAAACTGTGCAGGAATGAACACTGCCCTCAACAAATACAGTGATAAATGTCAATAAATAGTAAATGCTGCGTTCGATGTTTACTTCTTGAAAATTCACAATGCACTTTAGCATTTAAAAGGATCTGAGCAGTACTGCAGTAAATAAACTGGATTAATTCTGTTCTAAATTTTCTTAAATATGAATAAGCACAGGATCCCTTTTCCAAAGAGACTGCTGGAGTCTATTTAAGTCAGGATGGTTACTTGACACTGTCGTCCTGACAGCAGGTGGGCCCATGTTGAGCCAGTCACAATGGTTTATGATTCATCCATAAGGTGGGCACATATATACAGCCCGGCCAATCAGAAGGCAGACAGAAGTTGAAAGGAAGGAGCTGGGAGACTGATTTGCCTGGCTTCTCAGGCTGTAGATTTAAAGCTATAACTTTCAGTTGGCTTTATCTATACTTCTCATTTAAAGTCTGTTTATGGCGGAAGAGAAGGCAACACTCAGAGAGAGACTTAGATGAGAAATAGAGAGCAAGGACAGAGGACAAAATACAAATAATGTAATAACAAGAAGAAATACTAACCCTGTGACATTTAACTCTCTTAGTCATCCCTAACACCAGAGCCACCTTTGCCCTGACTTTTGTTTACATAAAAAAAAAAAAAATACTTTTAGCCATTCAAGAACTGCAGGAGGAGAAAACCAGGGGCCTCACCAGGAGGTGATCCCCACCTGGAAAGCAGCGCCATGCATCTGCTGTTCCCAGAGTGGGGACAGCCACACCCAAACCTCTCTGCAAGTCAGTGCCATTCCAGGACTGCGTGGCAGCAGAGATCCAGGCCTCACCAGGAAGCGATCCCGGATGGGAAACCATATCATTTTTATTGTTTTGTTGGGTTGGGTTTTATTCTTTTGTTTCTGTTAAATCTGATGGCAGGAGCAGCTATCTGAAAGATAAGATATATTATGGTAACTATTTTGGATTTATTAGTGGCTTGTTTTGAAGTCCTTTATTGCATTTACTGTTTTAGCTTAGTTTCAATTCTATTCTGTTCTGTTCAATTTTTACTATGTTCGAATGTACCTGTAGCTATTTTGAAGAAAACAAAAGGCATTATGGTAACTATTATTGGTTTTGTAAGGTTTTGAAGTCCTGTATCACTTATACTGGTTTATTTTTTATTGGTTTTATTCTGTGTTATTTTCCTTGGTTTTATCCTCTTTAAAATTAAATTAAATTAAATTAAAAGTCTTTTTAAAAGACTGGCTAGTTATATACCCAATCCAATTTTTACCTTTTATGCTGTGGGAAATTATGCCCCATGACAACCTTAGCCATAAGTCTGAGTCACTGGAAACCCACTTGGATTATAAAGGAAAACCACCCACCATTCAGCCGACCAACTAGAGAAATTGGTGCTCTTGTCTTTGAATGATATATAGATTTTATGAACATGTGAAGCCATTCCTTTGTGGATAAAATCTACATAGATCCTTTTTTTTTCCTATTTTTATTTTTATTAGCACATGTTTGCAGTACACAATGGTTACACTCCTTGTGGGGAGTGGGTGCATGTAAATAACACATATCAATTCCTTTTTTATCCCTTTTCCCTTCACTCCCTCCCCATATCTCCATGTCTTAGTCCCCTCCCCATCTGAAAAAGATGTATCTATCTCCTTTTTTCTGCCTTTTATTTTGCTCTTTATTTACAATTTGGGTTAGTTACATAAAAGAAATGATGTGATATTTAAGATTTTTGTGTCGAATTTATTTCACTTAACTTATGGTGAGTCCATTTTCCTACAGATGACTCGTTTATCCTTCTTTATGGCAGACAAGTACTCCATTGTGTATAAATACCATATTTTTTAATCCATTCATCTGTTGGTGGACATATAGACCACTTTGAAGGAAATCTACATAGATTCTCAGCTTCAAAAAATAACGACAACAATAAGGTGCTCAGACACTGTGTAATATTGTACAAATACCAGTGTAAGCACAAGCAGGTTTTGTAGTATACAATTATTCCAAGGGAGTGGATGGGTACAGTTCATCACCCCTTGGAAGCCTTTTAGTCTGGCAGTACTGGCTATGTGCATTCTCCTCTATATCTTTGTTTCTGCACTCAGAGGAAGATATCTGTCACCTAAGAAAGCAGGATGCTGGCCTAATGCTTCTCTGTCTCCAGCAGCATCTCATGGAAGGAAGGGTTTCATTTCATGCTCGTGAATGAAAGAAACCCAGGGTGCTTTTGCTCCTTACTAACATGGTTATAGTCAAGGTTGAGTCAAGAAATTCTTAGCAAAATTTATTTTCACCTTATTACTTCATGAATAATATCCTTGTAGGTTCATTTGGTGATTGCTTTTGAGAAATCTAAAAGTATCACCCCTTCACATTTGCCCTAGAATGGCGTGGGGTCTTTGATGCAGCCATAACAGTTACACCATATGGGAGAAAACTTGGGTTTTTTCAAATAGACTCCTTTTGGGGGTAAATCTGCTGCTGCCTCCTGCACTTCTTTACGTTTAACATTCCAGGGCTTCTATTTCTTTGGAGGATTTTTAAATAACTTGTAGTTTGGGCTTTTCACCACTAGAGTTCAATCTTGCTCTTATCTAAATAATTCCATAGGTGTAAAATAAAAAATAAAATAGTATCCTCTAAAACAAAGCAGAAATTCCCAAAGTACTTTCTCTAATTTAAGTATCAAGCACCAATTTTACTAATGTGTCTTTTCTTTCTGTCACACTTAATAGTTACTGGTTGGTATTGTTGGCAAGTAAAAAGTTCTGGTACATCCTTGCTTTGTTATAAGCCATTTGCCAATAGCAAGTAAATAATGTTTCCTAGATTCAATTTGTTTATTTCCAGGTTTAATGCAGCTATAACTTTCCAGCTTATTTATAAGAGAGCATACTTCTGGTCTGTGGAATTTGGGGGCTCAGGGAAAGGTAGTCAGACAACATAAAGACCAGTGCTACCCTGAGGCTCACTTTCAAAAGTTTTTAAAGGAACATTGATAAGAGAGTCACAATTTTGCTGTTGGTCAAGGTAAAACTCCAAGGATCTCTAAAAATGCTGCTCTTGTCAAAATAGAGATAGCAGCAATTGCTAATATTTATGAGCATTTTACTACATGTTTGGCACTCTATGTCATTTATTCAGAGGTGCCTCAAGAGTCAAGGATTTTTCCAGTCCTCTTTTACACATAAATAAACAGACTAATAGATATAAGTAATTTGACTAAGGCCATCAAAGCAGTAAATAGAAGAACTGGGAATTAAGCTTAGGTTCTCAATTAACACAAGTTAATAAATTTTCCAAACTCATACGGTATAAAATTTTTGAAAGTACAGAAAAAGAGAATAACAACAACCAGAAGAACCGGATACTTCTAGGCAGGACAGCAAGAGATTTGCAAGACAAGATCAGCAGGATTGGATGACAAAACAAGATGTGCTAACCATAGACATTATCTTCAACTGGGGTTTTATGAGAGACACAGTATGTAGGCCCCACCTTCTCTAAAACACAGAGCGCAGTATCGATCTGTAATGAGGTAAGAATGTTCCCCAGTCACACTGACTGAAATTCTCACCACTGTTTTTTAAAAGAAGGAGAATTTTGAAATTGAGCCTCAAGATTTAATGTGGAGGGATGGGGATTTAACTCAGTGGCATAAGGGCCTGCCTGACAAGTGTGAGGTCATGAGTTCAATCCCTAGTACAAAAAAAAAAAAAAAGATTTAGTGTGGTATTTATAGTTGTGACAAATTATGTCCAGGTTGGTTTTTTTTTATTTAAAGAGAAAAAACCAGAAAAAGGATAGAAATATTACAGAATTTCAAGAAAAGAAGATAAACAGTAAGAAATCACTAGTTGATAAATGACATATTGTTCTTTTAGAAATAGTTTTTCAAAATTAAAGCACACAAAGTGGACACTCAAGCAGTGAGAATGCAAACAGATCTGTTCCAGAATCCAACAAGAAACTAGAAATAGGGATATCAATCCCACACACCTAAACATACATGCAGTTATATCTTTTATAGCACTTCCTATTTCCTCTTTTTTATAATAGCAATTATACATTTTTATAATTTTATTTAAAGAGAAGAAAAAAAAGCAAAACAGAAAAAAGGGTAGCAACAATACAGAATTCTAAAAGAAAGAAAGAAAAAGAAAGAAAAAAAGGAAAATGAGAAAAAGCCCCACTAAGAAATCAGTAGTTTATAAATTACATACTGTCATCCTGGATGTAGTTGTTCAAGTTACAAAGTTAAAGGGTACATAGTAAACATTCAGTCAGTCAGACTACAAACAGTTCTGCTCAAAGATTCAACAAAGATTCAGCAATATAGTCATCTATTTTACACACTCAAACATACATGCAGTTATATCCCTTAGAGCACTTTCTTTTCCTCTCTTTTTTACAATAGCAATTACACATTTTGGTTTTATTACACTTGTAGTTCTTATTTACTTTTTACACTAGAGACACAATATGATATTTATAAATATGATTCTTATTTATTTCACTAATAGGATAGTCTATTAGGATAGTCTCAAGTTGTCTCCATTTACCTATGAAGGCCTCAAGATCACCTTTTTTATAGCTGAGTAATATTCCATTGCATAAAAATGCCACATCTTTTTCATCCACTCTGCAGTTGATGGGCGTCTTGGTTGTTTCCAGGATTTAGCTATCACAAATTGTGCAGCTATGAACATGGGTGCACATATATCACTGTGATATGAACTTTTCAGTTCTTCAGGGAAAATACCCAGGAGGGGAATAGCTGGATTAGATGGGGCTTCCAATCCTAGTCTTCTGAGAATTTTCCATATGGATTTCCATAATGGTTGCACCAGTCTACATTCCCACCAACTGTGGAGCAGTGTTCCTTTTTCCCCGCAGCCTCGCCAACATTTGTTATCAGTTGATTTCTTGATGGCAGCTATTCTTTCCGGAGTGATGTGGAATCTCAATGTTGTTTTAATTTGCATTTCTTGAATGACCAGTGATGGTGGGCATTTCTTCATGTATTTATTTGCCATTTGTATATCTTTCTCTGATAACTGTGTGTTCATCTCAGATGCCCATTTTTGGAAAGACTCTTTGAATTTGGGGGGCTTGATGTTTTTCAATTCTTTATATGTTCAGGTCGCAAGTCCTTTGTCTGAGTGGTTGCTGGTTAAAACTTTTTCCCACTCTTTGGGTTTTCTTTTCACTCTGTTGGTGATTTCCTTTAAAGTGCAGAAACAATAATAATGAGATCCCATTTGTTGATTCTTTGAAGTGTTTCCCGTGCAGTTTGTGTTTTGTTCATAAATTCTCTGCCTACTCCTATGTCTCCAAGACTTCTACCTACCTTGTCTTACAGTAGATTTAGTGTTTTTATTTTAATATTTAGGTCCTTAATCCATTTAGACTTTAGTTTTGTGCGTGGTGATAGGCTTAGATCTAGTTTCAGTCTTTGGCATGTAGAGAGCCAATTTTTCAACACCATTTATTAAAGAGACTATCCTTCTTCCAGTGGACATATTTAGCCCCTTTGTCAAATATCAGGTGGCTGAGTGTCTTTGTAGTTGTGCTTGCATCTTCTAATCTGTTCCATTGATCCTCAGGTCTATTTCTTTGCCAGTACCAAGCCGATTTTATCACTGTGGCTTTATAGTAAAGTCAGGAATTGAGATGCCTCCTGCCTTGCTTTTGTTGCCTAGAATTGCCTTTGTTATCCTAGGTTTCTTCTGTTTCCAAATGAATTTTAGTAGTGTTTTATCTAGATCTGTGATGTATGTCAATGGTATTTTGATTGGGATTGGGTTAAATCTGTGTAACAGTTTTGGGAATATGGCCATTTTCACAATGTTGGTTCTTCCTAACCAAGAGCAAGGAATATCCTTCCATTTTCTAATATCTTATTCAATCTCCTTTTTCAGCGTAGTATAATTTTCAGCATATAAGTCTTTTACATTTTTAGTTAGGTTGATTCCTAAATATTTCATTTTTTTGCATGTTATTGTAAAGGGCAATATTTCCATAATTTCTCTCTCAGTGAGTTTTTTGTTTGTATACAGGAATGCTATTGATTTTTGAGCATTGACTTTGTAGCCAGCTACACTGCTGAACTTGTTTATTACCTCTAGTAGTCTTTCAATGGAGATTTTTGGGTCTTCTATATAAAGTATCATGTCATCTGCAAATAGTGATAATTTAACTTCTTCCTTTCCCATCTTTACTCCTTTTATTTCTCTCTCTTGTCTGATTGCCCTGGCTAGTATTTCCAGAACTATTGAAAAGGAGTAGTGATAGTTGTCATCCTTGTCTTGTTTCTGATTTTAATGTGAAAGCTTTCAGTTTTTGTCCATTTAGTATAATGTTGGCTGTTGGTTTGTCATAGATGGCCTTTATAAGGTTGAGGTAGACACCATGTATTCCAAGTTTCTGAAGGGTTTTTATCATGCACATGTGTTGGACTTTGTTGAAAGCTTTTTCTGCATCTATTGAGATGACCATGTGGTTTTTGTTTTTGGCTCTGTTGATGTGGTGTATTACATTTATTGATTTGCATATGTTAAACCATCCCTGTATTACTGGAATGAACCCCACTTGGTCATGTTGTATAATCTTCTTGATGATTTGCTGCATTCTATTTGCCAGTATTTTATTGAAAATCTTTGCATCAATGTTCATTAGTGAGATTGGCCTATAGTTCTCTTTTTTGGTTGGATCTTTCTCTGGTTTTGGTATCAGAGTAATACTTGCCTCCAGGAATGATTTAGGGAGGATTGCTTTCTTCTCAATTTCATTGAAGAGTTTAAGGAGTATTGGCATCAAATCTTCTCTAAATTCCTTGTAGAATTCAGCTGTGAATCCATCTGGACCTGGGTTCTTCTTTGTTGGTAAGTTGTTTTTTATTTTTTTTTGTGTGTGTGTGTGTGTGTTTATTACTTTTTTTATTTAAAGAGAAACAAAAGCATGTAAAGGGAAGAGGTAATACAGAATTCCAAAAGAAAGATAAACAATAAGAAATCACTAGTTAATAAATTACATATTGTCCTCTTAGAAATAGTTGTTCAAGTTACAACATTAAAGCATACAAAGTAGATAGTCAAACAGTGAGAGTGTGAACAGCTATGCATGCATGAATCTATGCATGTATTTCTATACTTTCTGTATTAGAGGGAAAAACAAAACTTAGCAAAACAAAGCAAAACAAATTCCTATAAAAACATGAAACCAAAAAGGTGTATAAAATCACAGTACAAGGTGATCTACAATGATTACTGTGTTGTTTCTTATTTTCTTCAGTAGAATTGTCTATATCATCAGGCATAAATGAATATAGCAGTATAATTGAATATAGCAGTACATAACAATATTAGTAAAATTAAAACATTGTATACAATATAAAACTTCAAAGGCAGGTAATAATTAAAGCAGAGTGGATATTATAGTGACTCTTGTCATCTTAAGTGCAGTTGCCTATACTCTCAGACTTGATACTATCAATCATAACAGCTTTGAATAAAATCTATCAGTACAAAAGAGTGAGCTAACAAACCAGATTCAATTACGATCAGTCATGGTAAAACAGTGTAGATTTTACAGAGCTTTAGAGTAAGTTAATAGGAAATTAAGGATGATTGCCGTACTATATCCTGTTATTTACAGGATTGCTGTCTGTGCCCTCAAATCTAGTACAAGTAGAATGACTGGAACAGAATATAATACATCTAAGCATAGTGGTGTGAGTAATGTGGGTTTTAAATCCTGGTGCACTATTAACAATATAGCGTATCAAGGCCATCTGTGTTAGCGATTCTAGTTATCCTTCTCTGCCTCATTTCTGCTATGCTATTTTTCTTCCTTTGTTTGTCTAGTTTTCTCCTTCATTCTACTGCCTCCCATGCTCATTGAGGCCTTTCTGCCACTGTTCCTAAAACCCTGGTATTTTTTTTCTCTCTCTCTAGAATGTCCTTCAGTATTCTCTGTAGGGTTGGATTGGTGGTCACAAACTCCCCAAGTTCCTCTTTGTCATGGAAGCATCTTGCTTCTCCATTAATTTCTAGTGACAGTTTTGCAGGGTACATCAATCTGGGATCAGGTTATTTTCTTTCAGGGCTAGAAATACCTCACTCCAAGCTCTTCTTGATCTGATGGTCTGGGTCAAGAAGTCAGCCGTGATTCTGATGGGCTTACCTTTATAGATAATCTGATTCTTTTCTCTCACAGCTTTTAATATTCTGTTTTTATATTGAATTTCTGGTATCTTGATTATTATATGTCTGAGTGTAGCTCTGTTTTGCTTGTAGGTGGCTGGAGTTCGGTATGCCTCACACAGCTGAATGTCATTTTCTTTTCCCATTCTTGGGAAGCTTTCCTTAATTATTTCCATGAATAGACTTTGTAATTCACCTGTATGTATTCCTGCTTCTTTGTTCACATTTCTTGTTCTTAAATTGTAGATTCTCTTGTCATCTTCTAGCCTTTGTATTGTTACTGCCTGTTTCCTTGTTATTTTTGAGAGATCTTTCCTTTCATGATCACACACTGCAAACTTGTCTTCAAGTTTTGATAGTCTATCCTTAGTTTTTTTTAAGGAGTTTTGCCAGCTTTCAATGGAGTTTTTATTTTCCTGGTAGTCTCTTTGAATCTGCTTCATGTATTCTGTATTTTCTTTATATTCTTTATTGAATGTTTCTCTCCTTTTTTTGTGTTCCTCCCTTCTTCCTTCTGTATCATCCTGAGAGATGCTTCCTGAGAGCATTTCTTTTATTACTCTACTCATATCCTGCTTTACCTGATTTAATATTTCAGTTTTGAGCTTGTCTGCAAGGTCCTGAAGTTATCTCTTAATGTCTATTGAAGCCATGTCTGATGTTGTGTGTTTGCCGCCCTCAGTCTCCCTCGTTTTTCCTTCTCCTCAATCAGTGCTCTCAGGGTTCTGGGCTGGGGGCCTCCTCCTGCCTCTCTCTCCTGTCATGGCCCTGGCTTCCTCCACACAGGTTACAATGTAGGTAATAGCCTCTTTCCCTGTTGGCCACATTTCCTCTGAAACACATTGGCAAGGGAGCTCTGCCCTCTCCTGCCTGCTCTTGTCACTGAGGTGCAAGCCACGGTTGTTTTTTCCTGTCCCTCCCCACCGGCCAGCCAAACCTCAGGTGCTTTCATGCAGTCAGTACTTGCTAGGCACAGGGAATAGATTTGGGATGGCTCTTTGGGTCCCGGCTAGGGGCGCGGCCCAGTCCCAGCAAATCCCATGAATCTGCTCTTGGGAGGGAGGAACCAACTGAAGTCACTGTCGCTTCCAGTTCAGGCTCCTCCTGCCCGAGTCCAACATGTCGCCCATTTGGTTGCACCCTTCCCATAGGGGGCAGTCTCATTCTCAGCATTGACTGTGGATCAATAGAGGGCCCTTCACTGGCTCTGCTGTCCACTCTCCACTCTCCATTGGGCTCACTAACCTCCGACTTCAGTGCTTCTGTGCTTCCTGTGAGTGGTGGCGGGAATGAATTTGGGTGGCTCTGCCACCGGTGTGGATTCAAGTTGGTGCAAACTTGGCAGGTCACCACGAAAACACTGTGTCCTGTAATTTTTTAGCTGTTTCAGTTGTAGTCCCAAAGTATTTGATGAGCTTTTTTACGTTTTATTTTCTACCTTTGTCAAGAGGATCCATCTCCCTCTGTCTGAGTCTCTCCAGGGTGTTTTATTCTGGCAAATGAGTTGTTTCTACTGGGAGGCTTTGTATTTTGTTGCTCACTGATTGGCCATCTTGTCTTCTCTGTTAAGTTTTTAATTACATTTTCAATTTCAATAGCTGATATTGGGTTATTCAAGGTGATCTACAATGATTGCTGTGTTGTTTCTTATTATTTTCAATAGAATTGTCTATATCATCAGGCTATATCTTCTTGATTGAGCTTTGGTAGTTCATATGTTTCTAGAAATCTGTCCATTTCCTCTGTGTTTTCCACTCTATGTCAGTAGAGATTTTCAAAGTAGGTATTCATGATCTTTTGAATTTCCATGGGATCTGTAGTAATCTCTCCCTTTTTAGTTCTTATTGCATGAATTGGGTTTTTTTTCTTTCTTTCTCTTGATAAGGTTAGCTCAGGGTTTGTCAATTTTGTTTATTCTCTCAAAAAACCAGCTTTTCAATTCATTAATTCTTTGTATTTTTTTTTAGTTTCAATTGCTTTGATTTCTGCTCTATTCTTTATAATTTCCTCTCTTCTATGAGCTTTGGATTTAGCTTGGTCTTCTTTTTCTAGAAGCTTGAGATGGAGCATTAGGTTGTTTATTTGTGCTCATTCTGTTTTCTTGGTATGACAATTTATTGCTACACATTTCTCTCTTAAGACTGCTTTCATTGCCTCCCACAGATTATAGTATGTTGTTTCTATATTTTTATTGAATTGTAGGTGTTGCTTTAATTCTTCTTTAATTTCATCTGTAGCCCACTGGTTGTTCAAAGGCTGTTATTTAATTTGCATGTATTTATGCAGATTTTACAATTTCTTTTGACATTAATTTCCAATTTCACTGCACTATGGTCAGATATTATGCATGGTATGATTTCAATACCTTATCATTTACTTAAAAATGTTTTATGGGATAATATATGGTCTGTTTTGAAGAATGTCCCATGTGCAGCTCAGAAGAATGTGTATTCTGATGTGGTTGGGTGGAACACTGTAAACATCTAAGTCCAATTGCTCACAGGTATGATTCAGTTCTGTTATCTCTTTGCTGACTTTTTGTCTAGTTGATCTATCTCTTTGTGACAATGGGCTGTTAAGATCTCCTGTTATAATTGTATTCTTGTGTATTGGTTTTTCATGTCCATTAGTTGGGTGCTCCTGTATTTGTTGCATATATATTTATAATTGTTAGTTCTTCCTCTTGAATTTTTCCACTAATAAGTATGTAGTGACCTTCTCTATCTCTTTTAATAAATTTAGGTTTGAAGTTCACATTGTCTTCAAATAGAATGGCTACCCTACTTTTCTCTGGGTTCCTGTTGCATGGAATACTGTTTTCCATTCTTTGACTTTTAATCTATGAGTTTCCTTTTGGGTCAGATGTATTTCTTGTATACAGCATATTGTGGGATCCTGTTTCTTGATCCATTCTGTCAATCTATTTCTTTTTATAGGTGAATTGAAGCCTTTTATATTTATGGATATCACTGATATGTACTGGCTCAACTTTGCCATGTTATGTTCCATTTGTTTCTTTCTGCTTTTCTCCTTATTTAATTGCTTATCCAACCTGCTGGTTTCTTTCTGTTGTTGTTTTTGGGATTGTGGTCATTTTTATCTCTATCTAGTATGTCTTTTGGTACTCTTTCTAGGGTTGGTTTGGTGGACGTGAATTTCTTCGGTTGTTCTTTGTCATGGAAGTATCTTGTTTCTCCATTAAATTTGAATGAAAGTTTTGCTGGGTACATCAGTCTGGGTTGAAGGTTGTTTTCTTTCAGGGCTTGAAATACTTCACTCCAAGTCAATACTTCTTGACTTGAGGGTTTGTGCTGAAAAGTCTGTCATGATTCTAATGGGCTTTCCTTGATAGGTGAGTTCTGTCTTTTCTCTGACAGCTTTTAGTATTCTGTTTTTGTGCTGTATGTCTGAGATCTTAATTATTATGTGTCTGGATGTGGATTTATGTTGATTGTGACTGTTTGGTGTTCTATATGCCTCACTTATCTGCATATCAGATTCTTTCCCCATGTTTGGGAAATTTTTTGCTATTATTTCTGTAAATACTTTACGTATGTCATTTGCTGGACTCCTGTATCTTCACTAATGCCCATTATTCTTATATTCTTGCTCTTGTCATCATCATGAAGCTTCTGGATTGTCCTTTCATGCTGTTTTGTTATTTTAAAAAGTTCTGTCCTTTCCTGATCAATAACTGTGATCTTGTCCTCAAGGTCTGAAATCCTATCCTCAGCTTCCTTTAGGTGGTTTTGCACACTTTCAATAGAATTTTTTGTTTCTTGGATGTCTCTTTGAGTTTGTTTCATGAATTCTGCTTATTTTCTATATTGTTCATTCAAAGTTTCAATCAGTTTGCCATGCTCATGTACTTTTTCTCTATTTCTTCTTTAGATGCATTCAACAACTTCTTTACTAAAGTTGTTATTTCTATCTTTACATGGGAGAGTACTTCTAATTTGATTTCCTCTAGAGCCTGACACAGTTTTTTTTTTTTTTTTATTTCACTCGCTATCTTTTGAGAGATTTCTGGTGTGTTACTTTTGGGGTCCTCTATTTCAATGTCTCCTATACTTGCTTTTGATGAACTATATGTTTGAGACTGCATTTTGCTCTTTTATTTTGTCATTTTCACTCTACCTGATGTTTTCTATGTATAGGAGGGGATTACACACACTCTTTTCAGACTCACCAAAGTCTTACAGTTCATTGGAGGGGGTTTTACTACTGGCCCTATTTATCCACTGTACACCTCTATTTTAGGGGCATACTCACCACGCTGGTACAGTTAATGTACTGTAGTCCAAGGTTTGCCACCTGGGAGCAAAGTTCCAAAGTTTTTCACACTAACTGGAGCCTGCTGAGGTCTTCTGATGTTCCAGGTGGGAGGGCAGGCCCAGCAGAAGCACTCCAGGGCAGTTTTCAGTCTTGGGTGGGCTTCTGAGATGTTCCAGGTGGCAGGGTGCACCCACAGGGGAGGTTCCAGGCAGCCTATGCCTGAGGCAGGCCTCCTTGATGTTCCCAGTGGCAGGGCGGGCCCCTGGGGGAGGTTCCAGATAGCCTACCCCCAATGCAGGCTTCTGCCAAATTCCCGATGGCAGGGTGGGCCCTCGGGGTAGGTTACAGGCAGCCTAAACCTGAGATGGGCTTCCTTGATGTTCCCAGTGGCAGGGCGGGCCCACGGTGGAGGTTCCATGCAGCTTACTCCTGATGCAGGCTTCTGCTAAGTTCTGGTGGCAAGGCGGGCCCACGGTGGAGGTTCCAGGCAGCCCAGGTTGGTTTTATAATTATGTGCAGGTAGTATGCTTTAGTCTTTTTGTTATCATTTATTTCATTTTAAAAAATATTTTTTGGGTGCCGAAGGTTAGACCTGGGGCCTCGGGAATGCTAGAAAATACACCTTTAGGCCTATTGTCAATTTTATGTTCCAGATTAACAATTCCTATTTCCCAGAAAATACTAAGGTAGTTACCCATGATCAAACACTCATTCACTTATCACATATTTATTAAGCATTTACTACCTGCCAGGCACTTTACTTGGTACTGTAAGAAAGCAACACAAAACAACATCATCATCAACAACAAAAAATCCCCAAAACAAACAAACAAACAGACAAACAAACATAGAAAAGAAAATCTCTACTTCCATTCCATATTTTGTAGGGAAAATAGAAAATGAAACACAAAAGAATATAACATACTGCATGTGTGATAATGCTAGGCCTTACACAGAGAACGGCGAAACAGAAGGAATATAATGCACGCTATTTTGTTTTGTTTTGTTTTGTTTTGCTTTGTTTTCTCATCATGTAGCTTTAAACAGTGGTCCAAGAAAGGTAGCAGCAGAAACAATAATAGCCATGGCAATTCTTTTACTGTGTCACCGCAGGCACAGTAACAGCCAGCATTCAGTAAGGGCTTACAGGACACCATGCTCCTTTAATTGGTGTTTTCTTTTATACTCATCACCACTCCATTTCACAGACAAGATGCAAAACACCAGAAAAAAATTACAGTTTGTCCTAATCATACAGCTAAAGAGAGAAAGTTCTATATGTTCTGGGTCAGAGTCCAGTGTCCTGATGCCACCAGGAAACTAGGAATCCCTGCACCCTACTGCAATTGTCTACATATTGGACAACATTGAATGAACCATGCTAATTTGATTTTCTAGTCCTAGGCTTATTTCAGCATAGCAGTATAAAGACTAGCTGCTTATTTTTCAATCATAACTCATCAAATATAACTCATTATATGGAATACATTGTTAATTAGAATTTAGTTATATGTCTAGAATATGTGGCCTCTGTACATAAAATTTTTATAGCAGCTGACAGAATTTAGTGCAAAAGATACTGTTTATATATCAGAATTATAAACTCTTTAGTAGACTGTGGATAGAAAGACAAACAAAATGGTCCAGTTTGTGATAAATACAAAACATTCAAAGGGACAAAGGCTGAAGGTAACCTCACGCCTTTGGGACAGGTTTCTAACTACTCTCAGGAACTGAATTTTACTTTACACTTACCTGAAACACAGTAAAAAATCACATTAAGTTACCTAATGTTCGTTTTGTTGGGCAAAAGAAGACAGAAAATCTTCCTTGAGAAAAATGTATCAATCAAATCCTTTTAAAAGGCTCTCTGGTTAACAGTGAGGAATATCTTCAACTGTGATTTCTGCAAGAGTTCTTCCTCAAAGTATAATTATAGTAATCAAATCTTTGAAAAAAATTCTATCTAAAAACTAGTTCAATGACTGATAAAAACCCATATAAAAGACTAACAAAGATAACAGCTCCCACAAAGTGACATTAGCAGATAATAATTATTGTGTACTTTCCAGAAGCCAAGACTTGTGCTGAACATTTTACAAGAATTGTCTCATTTAAGGTTTCCAATGACTCTCTAAGTTAAGCATTGTTATAATTCTATTTCAATGATGAGAAAGCTGAGGCTCAGAGTAAGTTGACAAGTTCCCCCAAACTACTCCGTTTGAGAGAAACTCAGAACCAAACACAGTCAGATTGATTCCAAAATTTGTATTTTTGGTACTACTCTGTGACTACTCTTTTATGTAGTCTTTTATGCCTGATTTTTGTTGGGACAGTTGCAATAAACTCTAACCAGAAGATCTGCAGGAACAAACATGGTAGGATCAGAAAGCATAGAGGGAAAAAAGCCTCTGTGTTTCCGACTTCCAACAATAATTGTAAGAAAAGGCAACTATAAAAATCACATGAAATCAGCTCTGCTGCTATCAGGATAAAGGCAAGTCATGAGGAATAGATCTGGACACTGGCATAGGTCAGCCCCAGGGTCCACCTTCAAGTCTCAGGATAAACAGCAACAGCTGCCACGCAGGCCGCCCGCTGTTTCAGCACCAAGGACAGAGGCACACTTGCGCTCCACTAGGGGGCAGGATTGTCATTACTTTATGACTACACAAACCAAGCCTGATACTTCAACAGAAAGCAAGCTCAATTTCCAGTCTTACAATGGGAAGCCAGGGCACCAAGAGTTCGTGCTTGCCGCAGATAAGAACTTTAGCCCTCTTTCAGAATGGAGTGGAAGATCCATGGTGAACATGCCAGATTTTTTATTTGCTAACTAACCATGGTATCATGAGCTAGAAAATGTACCAAATACCAAATATCAAAGGAATTTCTGGAAAATGCTGGTTGAAAACTACCTCTCCTAGCCCCTCTATCAATTTTGGTTCAGTTATGGACTGAGAACAAAAAACAACCTGTCTAGGGGACAAATGGAAATTTCCTTATCCGCATTATTTAAAGGACAGAAAAGGAAGTTCTGGGAGGGCAGCATTAAAAATGGTTAAAGACATGGATTTTGGAGCCAGGCAGACCTAGATTTCTTTTTATTTTACCACTTTTCCACTATGTAACATTGAGTAAATGATAACCTCTGTGTACCTCAATTTTCTAAACTATAAAATTGACATGATACTAACATATGTTGTCCAGGACTGTTAACTTGGAAGTACTTGATTTGAAGCCTATAACACAATGCTCAAGAGATGATGATCCTCATGATAATGATGGTGATAACTGTGCTACATGAAAGAAACTAGAGGAACAAGCTCAATGTATCTTGCCCAAATATGGAAAACACACATAACTGTTCCTGGTTCATTTGTTCAATCACGTATTTATCAAGCATTTATTAGTCATCTATAGTGTGCCAGGTGAAGGGAACCTAAAATTAGTCATTAAGACAGTTCTCAAATGTTCTGGGAGATGATAAGGATGGCTTTAGTCAATGAAGCAAGAATGGTGATAAACAGAATTTTTATGAGATATTTGAATGATACTATGTGCTTGGCTGTGCTTTACTTTGTGTGTCAGTCATCTTTCTGTCACTGTAACAAATAAGTGAGATGATCAATTTTATAAACAAAAAAGGGTTAAGTCAGCTTATAGTTTTAGAAGTTGCAGTTCATGATTAGTTGGCTTTAGACCTGTGGCAACACAACGTTGCTGAAATATACAGTGGAGAAAACTGTCCACTTCATAACTTGGAAGTGAAAGAGAGGGAAAAGGGACTGGGATAGATATCTCCAGTGACCTGAAGACCCCCACTTAGCCTCATCTCATAAAGTCACAACCACCTGCCTGTCAGTAGTGTCATGTGAAAACCAAGCCTTCTAACACATGTATCTTAGAGGAACACTTGAGATCCAAACCAAAGTACACTTCCTCCCCCAGAGTGCAGAGTATTTTTTCAGATGGCATCTGATTAGATAGCATTGTGGGTCTCCAGAAGAGAACTGTGACAACATGAAGAAAAAAACCAATTGCTCTCTCTCTCTCTCTCTCTCTCTCTCTCTCTCTCTCTCTCTCTGTCTCTCCCCACTCTCTCAGTGCCAAAGATTGAACCCAAGGAGAAGTAAGCTACAATGCCACCCACTTTCCTGTTTTTATTTTGATACAGGGGTTCATTACATTGTATAGTTTGGCCTCCAACTTTCAATCCTTCTGTCTCAACCTCCAGGTGGGTACCACTGCACTTGGCTCTAAGTAGACTCTTGATGGACAAAATATATGCACAAAAATCAACCTGTTATATTTTTCAAGGAAAAAAATATTTGGGGTCACTTACTACTTCAGCACAACCCAGCTTGTCCTGAATGATGGAAGGCTGCAGGTTACAAAGTGAACTAAAATGGTAGAATCCAAGCAGAGAACCAACAGGCAAACGCCAGTTTACACTGTAGTGTACATGCACTAAGAGATGTAAGAGCAAAGTGTTGTGGGGCAGAGGTAAAAAAAATAACCTTTTAAGTACTGTGAGGAAGGAATTCATAAAGTGATATTTTACTGGACTTAAAAAACTCTAAGCTTATCTGGCAAAAAACACCTGCTGAGGGCAGGATGTGAAACTTCATCCCAAGCAGAGGAGACACCTCTGAGAGTCCCAGAAATACCATGGAGTCAGAGAACAGTTGGGCTTAGTGTGTGTGTGTGCGTGTGTGCGCGTATGTGTGTGCGTATGTGTGTGTGATTTTTACCCTTCACTGTAACACTATAGGAAACATTGCAAAATAGATAAGGGAGTAGGGAGACCACATTCAAACAATCCAGCAATGCCAGTCTTACTAACATCCAACTTAGATGGAACATCATGTAATATTTTGCTTCACTTCAAACTTTTTCTGATAGCTACAGTTAAGCAGCAAAGGCCGATACAGTTTGGCCCAAACAATGCTGAACTGGAAATCAGAAGCTCTGGCTGCCAAGAGAAGTTATACCAATCTTGAGGGGAAATCTGAATACATCCCTTATTTTCTCTGTGCTTCTGGGACTTCATTAATAAAATGAGCCAAAAGGCCGTGCTTATTGCTGGTGCTTATGATTCTAAAACTATTCTATAGCACATTTGGCAATGTCATTGTATGTTCAAAAAATTTCTACTCTTGAAGAAAACCAGGCTATTGGCATGATCATACATGGTGTGCTATCACTAAAATCAGCATAGAGTACATCAGATACTATAGCTGACCTGTCCCTACCCATGTCCCCCATGGTATTAGCATTTAGTGCATATCTAAATGCCCATGGCCTGAGGACTTTTCTTGGTGGCTAGAACTTCCTCTGCTATACTGAAAGATTGGAATTACTACTGTCTTTTGTGCATAATCACAGCAGTCACTATATTAAGCTGGTGTGCAGATATCCAAGTTCCCTTCTCCACTGACAGGATGGTTCTGAGGCTGCTTGGTTCTGAAACCAAGCAGGACTAACCTTCCATTACTCATAGGGATGACTGACTTGCTAATAGGAATTTAATCAGTGGTACCTCCTTCCAGTGTTACTTCTCACTTATCTGCCAGAGTTTCTTATATTCACTTCCCAAATAAACCACCTACACTTGAATTTCTGCCTCAGGACTAGCTTCTAGGGAACCTCAAGCATGTGTTAGCCCACAACTGCACACACCTCTATTTTCTATCAAGTATCATTGTAATTGGTATAAATTTACATTCCACACTTGGGTGCAAATCGAACACATTTTTAATTAATTAAATCTGGTTCTGAACTCTGATTGATCTCAGGTGCTCAATGAAATCCAGAAAATCTAGAGAAGGACCTCGTTCAGTCCACCATGGGTGTTACCTACAAGTTCATTTCCCCAACAGTGATCCAAAGTGGAGCAAGCCTGCTCCCTTGACAAGTGATTTCTGCAGTTGCCCATAAATCTGCAGAATTCAGTGTGAGTTCCAGTTACAGATGTTCCTGCTTAGCCAGTCCCTGCTACCTCCTGTGCTCTCCAGAAACCAATTCTTTCTTTTGTGAGAAGCCTTCTATTTTGGTTGTCTTTACCCTACAGAGTAGGAATTCATACCCTCTGACTTTAAGGAAACCCAACCTATGGTCAGAAATGTTAAAAAAAAAAACACTACTTCATATCTGAATGTATGAGTGGGGTGTGTTGGGGGAGTGAGAGAGAGATAGAGAGAGACAAAGAAAAACAGAGACAGAGACAGACAGAGACAGAGAGGATAACTATAGTCTATAAGCCATAAAATGTCTCTTTCTAGGAGAGATGAAATAAAATATTTTATTCCTCCTTAATAGCCACAGTTCCCTTAAAACAAAAAGGAAACTGATTAATGCTAGTGTGTATTATTGTTAAAATACCACATTCTTTTACCTCCTAAAAGTTTGAAGAGCTTCTTGTGCCAAGGAACAGGTAGACAAAGAGGGAAACAAAGAAAAGGGGAAAGAGGCATAATCTCTTCCTAGTAGAATCCTTTTAAACCTGGCCTTTGCATAACAGGAACTGAAATTTTCAGGTACTTGTATTCCCTTAAAGTATTTAAACTGTGAGCTGTGATTTTGTTGTCTATTTGTTGTGTCGATAATCTTGGGTATAATATTCACTGATACAGTGACAATAGGTTAAAGATAAACAGGCCAGGTGCTTTTAGTGGCTATGCCACTCTCTGAGGATAATTTGCTTTTAGCAGATATAACTAAGATTTCAGAGTAACCCTGGTAACTGGTATGGTCATTTTAATGAGCACACTGGATACTGATTCACTCCAGATGAATGAAAGTAAGACCATAAAGGGGCCTTATTTTCATTAAGGGGAAAAAGAATTCTCATGCAAAAATATTTCATTTGCAACTAGCCAAAGTCTTTTCTTAATGCAGTGTAATAACACAGCTTCAATGTAGACATTAAATGTTAAATATCTGAAAAAAGGGTAAATTATTTATGAGAGTCACCAGTGTTTTTTGAGAGCAGGCTGCTAACAATGTCACAGTCACAAATTTGATTTCCGTCAGATTTATTAATTCCCAGCTGATTTCTATCTACATTTTCTCCTGTAAACCACCTTAAGTTATTTCCTTAATGCTTTCCAAGATGGGACTTATCATTTCAAATATTACCAGAAAAAAATCAAAACAAAACCCTTAAACATGTTCAACTAAGCATGAAACAGAAAATATATGAGTACCTAAAATATTTTTTGTTGGAAGGATGAAGTTATAAGTGAATTACTCACTGGTAAGAAGATTCATGTAATTTTGCTGAGTTACTTATGAATATAATCTTATTCTAGTTGTTATGGCAACATACAAGGAAAAAAGTGTTAAGAGTTCACGATTACTTTTTCTTAAAATGATCCAAAATATTAACTCTAAGTATGGGAATTCTGTAGAAAATATTGTTTGAACTGTTTCTCAGAACTGCTGCTGGGTTGAAAGGGATGTCTGCCTGCAGCTGGTTGGGTATTATAATCTCCTTAGTGATGAGAACAGAAAAGTGATGAACATTTGAAGAAAAATAAAAGTCTCACTTTACCCTTGGGACATCTCTTTCTAAATTCCCCCATCTATTAATATGCAAGGCATGAAACACTAAGTGTCACATCTATGTTATACTCTCATGCCTACGCATGTGAAATCAAAGTGTAGAATTCTTTTGCTAACATGAGTTGAACCAAAAAAAAAAAAAAGAATTCCATTTGCCAGAATAAAAGGTCAAAAACATAATCCTGTATTTTCTTTCAAATTCCTATCCAAACAAAGGCAAACTGGGCAAAAATATCCCAAGGTTTTAGGAGATCATTTTCTGTGTGTTTTTATCCAGTTTCCTGGATAAAAAGATTACAAAGCCATCATACATCATTTTATCATATGTGCATAAAAACATATAACTTCATCTGGAAAGGGACCTGGGATTTAGCTCAGTGGCATAAGTGCCTGCCTGGCAAGCACAAGGTCATGTGTTTGATCCCTGGTACCTCACCCCCACCAAAAAGTTATCTTTAAACTTCATCTGGGAAAGGAAATTACTAAAAACTTATAGGAAAAAAGGCCACTGTTGTATGTTTCTTTATAGTTTTTATTGCAGCTTTTAAAGAGTAATGATCTGAAGATTTTCTCCCATGTACTTAAAGATGGCACTAGGGAAGAAAATGAACCACTGATCACTTCTATTGCCAGTCAAACACAATTCATTTCATCAGTGATAGATCATCAGTATCTAATTCTGAAACTGTCTTGCACATGACTCTTAAGTGTCTATTTCTTGCACTGATGAGAAGTCAGCTAGCTTTAGCTTACTGAGAATTTGAACAAGTCTAATCTTCCCAGGCACTCAGCACAAACCAAAACCATGAGCATTTTATGTGTTGGCTCTTAGATGGGATTAAGAATACACTTCCATCTATTTTCTTGCAGATACAAGTTATGAAGGTCACTGTAGCAACATATCTAGTCCAACAAGATGACTGCTCAAGCTTTGGCACAGGTACCTAAGTGACACCATAGTTGTCAGCACTGCTCTGGGATAACGGGACATGCAAATACTCAGCTGTTCCTAATTTGTCATAGGTGACAGGTCTTTTGGATTAGCTTCTCTCCAGTCTGATACTCCATAATTCATCTGCTTCACTTTCTCTTCTTCTCTAAAGTGAAAGTAATTCAGTATTCAAATTTCACACCTGTGATTTCCATCTTTCTGTGTGTGCAGCACACTTTCATATGCAGCAACCCTGAAGTTCGCTAATACTGCATCCTACTTCTGATCACATTAGCACCATGTTCTGTGGCTCCAGGAAATGTATTCACAATGTGTTTTGATCATCCTTACAACTTATCCATTTTTAAAATTTATTTTTAACTGATATATAAAAAACCAATGTTGCTGTACATAGTTACTGGGTGTTGCACATAGCTAATGTATTCTGATACAAGTGTATGTCATACAACTTGTCTTTTGAAAATAAAATTGTTTAATACTCTGATTAAGAATCAGGTGTTGAATATCTGAAAGGCAATAGATAGACATGTTATTGATCTCCATATGTAATGGAGATGGAAAAAGGAATTAAATAAACTAGTTAACTGTACCATGATCATTTTAGTGGACAGAGAAAAACAAGTGGCAAAACTAATTTAAACAACAAATGTAAATAGCATTAAAAAATAGTTTCTCTCTTCTCTTTCTCCTTTAAAAAGATTATGGGAAAGTGATCAGTATATTCTGTTCACATTACCAATCAGCAACTGTTAAGTACACTGACAACACCAGATGTTGACTCTAAAACGAGTGGCATCTGGTCCAGCACATGTAAGAGCAGGCCTGGGCTCTCCAACATGCCCTGAAACATCTTGGAGATCCTGGGAAATTTTAGGATGGCATTAGCAACTGGTATGCCACCAGCCTAAGTGTGCAGGGAATTTCCTGCAGCACCAAGATGCTCCCCAGGGGCATCTCTTTATTCATCAAAGCAGGCTGCTTAGCAAAGCCAGCACTGCATTTTTCTGACCAGTGTATGTGACTCATTTTCTTGTTAAGAGGGGGAAAAAAAAGGAAATGATATATGAAACCCTTTGTGCAAATATTGACAAACTTCAGGAAAAAGAAAAAGGAACTTTTAAGAGTCAGAAAGAAAGCACCAGACTGAGAGACAGATAACACAAGTTCTTCTGACATCACTAAATGTTTAAAAGTTATGAGTGGCCCATTTCACCTCACTGGGCTCCATCCACAGGTGAATGAGTTAGGTAGATCACCTCTATGAAGATCTGATAAGTGACTAAGCAGACTTTGGAGAGAGAAGCAAATTTGTGTTTACATCATTTTTCTCATTATCTTACTAGATGAGAATTTAGAAGAGTTAGTAACTGTGTAAACCTCTGTTTCCCCATCTGTAAATACATTGGAGTAAAATATCTAGCTCATAGGACTAGTTTAAGTATAGCATTAAATAAGGAAAATAAAGTTCTTGCCACATTGCATGGATAAGTGTTAAATGTTAACTTTTAAAATAGGTTTTAAAGGAAATTATATAATGGCTTTACTACTCATCTAGTGAGACAGTGTGGAAAATTAACATAAATGAGTGTTCATATAACTTTTCAAGAAATGAATAGTTGTATGGTGACATGAAAAAATTCCACTTGCTATTTTTCTACTTATCAGTTTTTACTCTTGAGGAGATATATGTGTGTGTGTGTGTGACTATACATGGTGAATAAAAACAATTACTTATTCAGTAAGTATTTACAGCATACATACTTGATATGAAAGTGGTACTCTGCTAGTGTTATTACCATGGAGATGCAAGTTCAGTGAAAACTTTCACTGCTTAAAACATAAGTTGGAGTGGGTAGATAAGATAAACACAAAATAACTAAGATACTAAAGAAATAAGCAATCAAATACCAAATTAGAGGGAAAACAACAAGCAGGATGGGATACTTACAAAAATATGACACCTTACTATCAACGAATTGGCCTTAGGAGAGTATCAGTCAGACTGAAATTGCACTTGTCTTATAAGGATGAATCATAGAAGTATTGAAAATGGCTTGCTCATAAAAAGCCCATGCTCATCAAATGTTTAATCTATCACTAAAGAAATATTCCTGCACATGTATGAAAGTTTAAGTCTCCTTCATTCAGCATATTGTACCATGAAAATATAGAAAATAAAATATTAAAACTTGTTAAGAATTATATTATATTCCACCATTTATAATAGCTGTCATTTGGGGGATTTGTCAAGTAAGATTGATCTGCTTGTGGTATCATCAGTTGGTTAATCAAAACAAGTGTTGCAATGATGGATTCTGTTCTACATGCAGCAGAGATATTTGCTATTACTTGAAAATACTAGGGTGATATTACTTCTTCCTCAATCAGTGGTCTCCAATGTGAAATTTGACAAATTTTATGATTTTTTATTCTCTTCATTTTTATTAATGAAAATGTAGCATCTAGATTTTATTCCAGAATAAACTGAGCTTGATACACACATGCACACACACTTGTCATGGTGATTCCATTCTTTCTGTGTGTACTGGTTGCAAACACAGCTCAAGTTTGTTAATCAGTCAGTGGATGCTGAAAAGGCCAATGTTTTCTTGAACATCACTCTAGTCTCCAAACCCAGCGGGTATCTTCATTCTGATACACCTTTCCACAAGCTCCCTGAACCGCTGTCTCAGTAGAACTTCATCCTGGGTCAGTCAGGAAGCATGATGGTCACATTTGTTTCATATTTCATCTTACCACAATATTTCACTTGCCATCCAGGGGAGGCAGGACTACATCACTTCAAGAGCAAAATTATTCATAGCCTTCGCTAACTTTTCCCAACAAAAAAAACAACAGAAATGATTTTCTTTAAAATGTCATAACTACTGATTAGGAACAGATTTTCTCTTTTAACTTATTTGCATTATCTTTGAATTTACCCTTCTCCAGGTTAACTCCATATGCATTAGGCAAACCAGAAACTACCAAAGCCTGACCCATTGTCGGCTACCCCTCCATGGCTATTGTTTGTGGGCACTTAGCTTGCTCCAGGGTCTGCATCCTTCTTATGTATTATTTTATTTAATCTTCTCAGGCATCCACAAGGTGAGCGACCTTCATTATTCTGAAGGATAATGGAGTTTAAAGGGGGAAAGGGTTTGTCTAGGAGAATCAGGAACCAAAGGAAGTGAGGTCAAATAAACCAACCAACCAGGAAGCTCTGGTGCTGAAGTACAGGCTGTGAGTCACTAACACATAACTTTGCTAACTTATCCAAACAGTGAAACAGTAGATGATCACACTGTACAGAAATAATTCCCCCAACCATTGCATAGTTTAAACAGTAGTGGAACAGAGATTAAGGGACCAAGCTCTCTCAACTTTTTATTCTCTCCAATTCAGTGAATATGGCCTTGAGCAAGTTACTTCATCTACCTGAATTCAGCTTCCACCTGTTTCAAACTGGGAAAAATAATAGATTCTTCTTCCCAGGGTATTTGTGAAGATTAAGCATGATTAAAAAACAGGCCATACCGTAGTACACAGCCATCTGCCAAGTGCTCAATAAACACCACTGAATAATATTATTATAGAATGATTATTGAGTACTTTTATTCAATGAACTAAGGATGCAGCATTTGGTTTTCTAAGGAGTGAACAAGACCTCTAATAATTCTAGACTCATTGGGTGGAGGTTGTGGGGAGGAAACCAGGAGCTTTAGAAGTTTGTTGCACAGAGGAAAAAAAAAGAAAAAAGGCAAAGTGAACAGGTGCTGGAGGCAGCAGTTTCAACTGAATCTATCACACAGCTTCCAGCCCTGTGGAATTATTATGTTTTCTCTTTCCCATTAAGGATTCACATCTGGATGTAAAGTTCAAATGCAGATATTATCAGAAGGAGGGTGCATAGGAGCTGCTTCCACAGAGATCTTGGCTGTATTTCTCTTGTTTTCTCCTGAATTATTTATCTTGAGCATCTGCGTTACATTATCTTTACATAATGTCACAAAGGAAATGAGAGAACGGATGCTCTTTTCTCATTTGCCCGCTGACAGTGAATGCGCCCCACAGCTTCCAGGTGTGTTTTTTGCTTTTCTCCACTCACTTATCTAGCTATCACTCTGGCAAGAGAGTTACATCCTCTTTCCTGGTGGGCTAAGTGAAACCAGCCTCAAGTCAGATTGGGGATAACAGTCAGTCCCAGCCTCACTTCAAGATAAGGTCAATCAATCTTTTCCAAAAGCTCCACATCTCAGCAATCCTGACTGCCTAAGCAACTAGCAGGCTAAAGTTTGTTTTTCAGCCATCAAAATATACCTATCCTATACATGTTGACTGGAATCCAATAATCCAATGGCCCAGACCAAACTGAGAACTTCCTGGACACAATGACTACTTGGAAAGTTATTTCAGAGAGTCCCATCTAGAGTTTCTACAACAAACCTAAAAACTATCATAACAAGTCAACATTAGTATGTATTAGGCACTTTATCTATGCTGGGAAATAAATTACATGCTACACTAATTTTCCTGAATTTTACCACAACTCTATGAGCTAGGTACCTTATCCTTATTTTAAAAGGATGAAAGAAAATTAGTTCAAATAAGTGACCTGTTTGAATTTTCCACTAAGCAGGGACCAAAGCTCAGATTCAATGCCAGTTCTCAGCTGGTGGGTATTGCTTCCTGCTACTTTTTCATTAGTGTTTATGTGGTACAGCTTTTGCTAGTCTTTTAGTTTTAATCAGTCTGTATCTTTATATTTAAAATGGTTTTCTTGTAAGCAGCATACAGTTGAATTTTATATTTTATCCCATTTGACAATCTTTGAATTTTAATTAGAATGTTAGACCACTTATATTTAATATGATTATCAATATATTTGGGTTTCAATCTATCACCTTTCTATTTGATCTGCTATTTGTTTCTGTTACTATTTTTTACTTCTCTTGGATTGACTACTTGATTTTATCTCTAATTTTGGCATATTGACTTTTCCTTTTATTTTTAAAGATTACTATTCAATTCATAGTACATTTTGATGCTATTTTCACATAATATTGTATCACCTCATGCATTACATCTTTCCCTTTATACTGTTATGCATTTTATACTGTTATGTATTTTTACAAACTCTATTATGTAATACTTTTACTTTAGACAAATACCATTTAAGAAATGTTAAATGAGAAAATATTCTGTGTACTAACATATTTACCATTTATTATATTCATAACCTTTTTGAAGTTCCACATTTCCCCTTACTATCATCTTCTTCTACATTTTAAATAGATTTACACATTGTAGTATATGCCATAGGCCCCCATAATGTGCCGATGGCTACTGCTGTAAAGAAATTAAATTAAATCCTTGGTATCTGCATCAGGGGTTACCATTTTGCTGTCTGCCATAGGTGAGGTGGATCACATTGAAGGAAACAGCTAAGCAATAGTTGCAGAAATTCCTATGCACACTGTTAAGCTGATAACTTTGGCTAAAACTTGGCACAGAGTCCTGAAGAGAAACTCACCATCAGGGAGCCTAGTTCTGCACCTACTGCATCTCCTTGTCCTTGAACAGCCTCTAGCTTTGAATGAGTTCAGACTATGGCAATATATCAGGAGTGCCTTCATACCTTCCTTGCCTACCTATATGTTACTATCTTTTAGAAGAGGATGACAGACTTGCCAGCTAACTAGGTCTTTATATCAGCTTGAGACACAAAGAAGGGAGAGTCTTCTATACAGAAGTTGCTTATCAGCCTTCCAAATGCAAGAAAACAGTCCAAGATCCATAGAGAGAGGACCTTAGTATACCTGCCCCATTGTGATACTTTTACATTAAAGGCAGGGCATGGAACCAGACACTGCCAGGCATGGCTTTAAGAGGTGAAGATGATTATGATGGCTAACGGTAATGGTGATGATAAATAGCAGTACGTTAGAATGTGGTAAGATTTAAGCACTGTTCTGATAGCTTTGTAGGAACGAGTTTATTTAAACCTTTCAGTATTCAACTGGAGTATTAGATACCATGTACAAGGGCATTCAGTGGCAGAAGCAGGGTTTTAACCATGGAAGTTTGGCTTTCATGTCCACACCTTCAAACACTATGCTAGAATGCTTTTATGCAAGCATTTTTCCAAAGGTTTCTGGCATCTTAATAAATTAATAAATATTTGATGGTATTTATTCTGCTGTTCTTAGTCTTACAAGGGTATTTACACACCCCAGATTAATTTTGTGTTCTGATTCTGATGTAATCTTTCCTGTTATGACAAAAAGATTTGTATTTTTAAAAATTGATCACACCTTGAGACCATAATGCTATGTAAATAAATCAGATACATAAGCTTGCATAAAACATGGTTTTTTATATGAGAGATTCAAAGTATAAATGAAGAACAAAGTAAAAGATAGGTAATAGAAAGCAGTGAGTTAGGTCTTTCTCAAAGGAGAAAGACATCAAGAGATGGAGGGAAGGGTTGGAGGAGAGAAAAGGGGATGAGAAAAGGAATCAAGATGTGTTATGCACTTGAGTCCATACAGGGAATGTAAACCTTATGTGTTACAAACATGCACTTATAAAGAAAATTACTGGGAAAAATTAAAATAAAAATTGATACACAATGCAGAAATTCAATAGTTGTGATTGGCAACCAAGCTCAATAAAAGGGACCAGCAACATTTCTCGGCATGGACAAGAAGGGATCCAACCCTAGAACTCTCACTTTAGAGGCCTCACATATCAAAATCCTGAAAAAATATACTTAAAAATTAATGAACACGTGGGCATTCTGTCACTTGTGTTTTAGCTTTCCAACACCTTTGTGACATAATCCATAACTTTAACTATCTGCTCAGTTCAGGTCCAGAAGAGGCCTCTTCATGTTGTCCCATCTGCTCAGACAACAAGTCATCACTTCCAAAGATCATATAATTGTGTGCATAGCACTGTTACTTGCACAGGAGAGAAATGCTTATACAGGGTTCAGGAAGATTTTGAGAGGTGGAAGACGGCTCATATAGCAACACATAGAAGAATCCACAACGCCCAGCTTCTCCTTCGCCACGGCTCTATTTATGTTAGCAATTTTCCTCAGGTGGAACATCTTTGCTCAGCACCATGTTGATTTAATCCAGCTGGCATTAAGTTGATTACCAGTTTTTAATCCATAACAACTTATATGGGAGATAAGGCAACTCAACTTGTATGAATCTCAGATTTTAATAGTAGAATGGAGTCTTATATAAAGGTAATGATTTTCCATTCATGTTTAATGTCCATTTTCTTGATATTGTTGGTTTTACTATTCATGATCCTAGAGATGTTTGCAAACTAGTATGATATTCACAGTAATTACACTGGCAGCTGATGAATATCTCACATTATTAAGTTATGCATGTCACTCCCAAAAGTGTATATATGACAGTGTATACTAGACACTGCACATGAACTATGTCACTCATGCTCACTAGCAACCAGGTAGACAGTGAAGCCTGTTATTGCACAGAGTATACATTTTTATAAATGTAGACAAGTTAATGTAATTAAAAGAAAACAAATTTATTGTAACTTTTAATTTGTAATTATAATTAGTTCTTTTGACTTTTAATTTTAACAAATACATCATGATAATTAAGAAAAATAGTTTTTATGAAATATCTAATGACTATCAATTACCATTTAATTTGTACTTCTGATAAAATATATAATGTAATCTATAAATATATTAAATGTAAACACTAAACACTATTATATGCCATTTAAAAATCCTCTATGTTACAATTTTCAATTGAACATAAAATAAGTAGAAATTATAACTATATCATTATTAATTTTCTGAAGTGAAGGCCAGGACATGAATTTTTGCAATAAATATACAGCCATATAAGAGCTGTCTGTATTATTCAAGCAAATCAACTATCTTAATTATATGCTGTGTACAGTAGGACTTCATAATTGACTTCAGTTGCATTTTATATTTGGCAAACTACCAGTCATATAAGAAACACATCTCTTACATGCATTTTTTTGATTTTTCATAATGAAGATAGAGTTGACAAAGTAGGAGGGTAGAATTAGTTTTATTTAATAGTTTCATTAGATGGTGTTTTAGTCACTTTTCCTCATTGCTGGGACCCAATACCTGACACCTGCAACTGAAAGAAGCTGAGATTTATTTTGGCTCATGTGACATTCTGCAGCAGGCTGATCCCAAGGTGAAACAGCATGGCAGAGAGGCAGAGAGGTATAGCAGTGGAGAAGCTTCTCATATGATGTGGTGAATGGGAAACAGAGAATGAAGAAAGTAGCAAAGAAGGGAGGTAAATCCAGGCTGCAACCCCAGTGACCTTCCTTTTCCAACCAGACCCTACTTCCTAACAGCAAATCAGCTATAGACTATATTCCAATCACCTTTGGAAAGCCCCATATATGAGTCCATAAAGCTCTTTGGGGACTTCTAAACTATAACTTTTTGCCCTCTGCCTCAAGATTCATGCACATCTCTTTATGTAAAATACCATTAGTCCACCTCTTAGAGTTTCCAGAGTCTGAATACTTCCAACATTGATTAAAGACCAACTCCAAAATTCTCCTCTGAATTTAAGGAAACTCTTAGTTATGAGGTCTTGAAAACATCGAAAGGAAGCCAAACACTGCCCATATGCAATGACACAAAGTGAACATTCCTATCCCAAAAGGGAACAGAAAGGAACAGGACCAAGCTAGACTGAGTCCAGCAGGACAAACACTGAATCCAGGGCAAGCTATGGAGAGACGTGAACATCAAAGCACTTGGAAAGCCTTGCCAAGGTATTGCTGGTGGTGGCAGCTCTCATGGTTTTTCTCTTGGGCTTATTCTGCTTACTCTTTGTGGCTTTGCTCAGACATTTCATGTTCCTGGCTTCTTCAAATTTTGGGATCTCCACCATACTTTTAGCTTCACTCTCACAAATTAACACACTGCTCTCTCAGAGGTACACTGATTGCCTTTCTTCTGAAATCTGGATAGAAGGTTCCATGACTCCACAGTGATTCCATTCTCCCTTCCTGTAAAACCAATACCATGTGGATTATGTCAAGGTCTGCTATGAGCTTGCACAGTAGCCATGCTCCCTTGTATCATGTCTGTATATATTTCTGAGTGCCTGGATTGTTGAGAAGAATGAACCAAATCCTGGGGAATTCCCTAGGAGGCTGTTCTCAAGCTGGGTGCCTCAGGACTTCTTTTTTTTTTCATTTTTGCAATTGAGCCTGCAGAGAGTAGGGCCTTGCTGGTTCCTCATGAGTCCTGAAGGCATTTTCCTATTATTTTCTTGTAGAGTATTTGGCTTCTTCTTAATAGTAATCTCAATTTTACAGGAGTTTACTTTCAAGTGAAACTAAAAATTGCTAAAATTACTTCATCTGTGCTATTTGTTCTTGATTCTCTATGTAGAGCTAAAAATGTCCAACAGTATCTGTGTCACAACCTAAATGTTGGGCTGCTTTGAAATTTCCTCTATCAGATTAATTAGTCTGTTGTCTTTAATCTCAGTCTCCTGAAAAGTCTTATGATACCAAGAAAATATCCACAAATTTTCCGCTAGAGCATAACACACATACTCTTGAATCTAATAGCCAATAGAGGTGTTGTTCCCAATGAAAATCTCCTGGGCTTGGTCTTTAGTGTCTGCCTTTTTATCAGCATTCTTGTCTTCTGAGCCCTGACCAGAATCCCTCATCAAGCTTGGCTTACAGCATTGTAGGGCTTCTCTTGCTCCAAAGCTTTCCAAGCTCTTTCCATGAACCAGTTCCACAGACTTCTAAACCATATGGTCAGGTTGTGTCACTGCAAAGATTCTACTTCTCTGTTATCAAAGGCCATCTTAGTCACTTTTGTCATTGGTGGGACAAAATACCTAATGCACTCAAGTAAAAGAAGAAGTTTATTTTGGCTCATAGTCTATAGAGGCTTCAGTCCATAGTCTACTTGCTTCAAGGCAGTATGACATGGCACTGTGGCATACCAGAAGAATAACTGACCATGTCATAGTGCCTGTAAGCAGAGATAGAAGGGAACATCTGGAGAGGGAGATAAGTTCTTCCAGGCCATGATCCCAATGACCCACCTCTTTCAACTAGACCCTATCTAAAAGGAAGCAGGTTATAAACCCTTATAACTTAATTACTTTCAAAAGCCCCACTTGCGAGCTCATGAGGCTTTTAGGGAACATTTATATCTAAACTATAGCAGATGAGCTTATGACTTTTAAATATTTTGACCTATCAATGGAATGTGAGTTTCCATTTATTTTGTTGCTCCAGGTCCCACAGTTGTCGTGGTCTTAATGGAGGTTAACAAAAATTCTTTCCAAAATCATAATTCAGGATGTGTATCTCTTGAGAAGTAACAATAATCACACTTGGAATGAAGTGTCTGCAGTATCGTCTCCTAGATTCACACTCAGAAAAACTTTCTTAACATGAACAGTTCCGTTTTTACAGATAAAAGCTGTAGACCTTGATTCAATCTCCAATTAGCATTGATGAATTGAAAGGATTTGGGAATTTAAGGATCTTCAAGTTTATTTCCTTTCATCCTACCAGTGAGTCCAGTTCACATGTTTGTCACTGAGCTTGCAGACTCCTCTGCCTCTGTCTTCTCCCAGTCAAACTGAATCTCCATCCCATTTCAGATGGCCCTCCCCTTCCCCTTAGTTTTCTACACTGAACCTTACTTTGTATTGGCTTCTCCTGTAAGTCAAAATGCTCCTGCTCTACTTTCTGTCCCTTCTGGACTTGCTCTCTGCCTGGTAGGAAGGTTTCCAGATCCCCTGAGTGATCTCATTAAATCTTTTTCCTTGGTAAGGAGCAAGGTGAGAGCAGCAGAGAGGCTTGAAGTTCTTATAGCAGAAAGATACTGGTAACTCTACACTCCAGAAAGTGAGGCAAAAAGAGACAGTTCACATAGATTCTTTTGCCCTAAGATGTGAGTTGAGGGCAGAACTGTGGAGAATCTACATTATGCATATTCCCTTAAGATAAGTTACTAGAGTTGATATAATAAAGTAGTTTTTATAAGTATACAAGGATAAGATTATTAACATATTTATTTGTGTTTCTATTTTGCTTCAGTTTATCCTCTACCCATTCCAAGCAAGTCACCAACCTTTCCATTCTTTGTGCTGGGAAATTTTGCAGTCTAATATGAAATGGAAGGAAGGTGACTCTTTTTTCTTTTTTGTGTGAGAGGTTGAGCTCATGAAAAATATGATTTTAGTTATTGCTAAAGATAAAAAAGAAGTTTGGTTTTTTTCTAACCACTAGAATGGGGGAGGGGGTAAATGCAGATCAGGAGGCTCCATGAGAACCGAGACCATGATAGTTTCTTACAGATGAGCTCAAAGGTGTAAGGACAAAAATCTTATATATGCTTAAAAAACCTGAATCCTAGCCCTGTGATTCCCATTCTTACCTGTGCCAACCCAACAAGACAACACAACTGTTGACTGTAAGCAGCCTTGTGGGTATAGACATGAGCACATCAGATAATCTGCTGTGGACAAAAAGATGGTGCCTTGGAACCAGGTGAGGGTGCAGGAAGCACCAGTGATGACTGGGGCTGAATTTCAACTCAGGTTAGTAGAGTGATGGTTTGTGGTGGATGTAAGCTTTTTCTAAACTTTTTAACTGGATTAAGTGAAAATTGTAAAGATAATGGGAAGTTTCCATACAAATATCTCACCGGATTTCCCTACTGCTATCCTTTTATATATATTATCATGGACCATTTGTCAAACTAAGAAACTGACCTTAGCACATTACTACTAACTAAACTCCAGACTTTGTATAGATTTTAGTGGCTTTTCCATTGATGTCGACTTTCAGTTTCAGAATAAGATCCCCAGTACACTGTTGCACTTAGTTATCATAGCTAGTCTTCTTTGGTCCATGACAATTTCTCAATCTTTTCTCATTTTCCATAATCTTGAAAGCTTTGCTATTTGGAGACATTACCCCAATGTGGGTTTCCTGATGTTTCTCTTGTGAGTACACAGAGAACATGCTTTTTGAAACAAAGACCCCTCTCACTGCATTACAACACAATTCTTCTATTTTACACAATAAAATTTATAGATTGAGATTCAGCCCTGTATGAATATGTTCATATACAAAAGGAATTTAGACTGCTACTGCCTAGGAGAATCATAACTTGATTCACTGCAACTGAATAAGACTGCAACAGCTGTTGCATATCTTTAGGTTGGTAAACATTTTCATCAAGATTAGTAACAGATCTTCTTACCTGTTCCACTGTGACTCTGCAACTATTTACATAGGATTTCTTAAGTACTATACTTTAAATATGTTGAAATCTGGTCAAAAGCAACTTTATTGCTTCATATACTATTCAGGGCTCTTTGAACACACAAAGTCAATTCAATTCTATTTGAATTTTAGGAAAAAAAATTTAAGTATAAAGTGTGATCAATATATGGTGAATGTTTAAATAAAAAATTTTAATACACTAGAAGGCATGCTGCCATAAATTTCCCTCAAAATATTCCTCACTTTGAACTCACTTATTCCATCATTATTGCCACTTTCTGAAGCTGTGCTGGAAGTCTTCTTTCATGAGTCTTTACTAGATACAATAAAAAAAAATACAGTGAATGCTGCTGATGCTGGCATCTCACAGAAGAACAGGCTCATAAAACCTTATGGTTTGTACTCATCCACCTTGCTTACTGGCTCTGGTACTGTGTGACTTCTGGTTCTTCCTCAAAGTCAAAATGATTGTGAAAGATTAAGGTTTTGAATCAATTCAGGACATCAAGGTAGCTACACCACTGTAACTAAAGATATGAAAGAGGACTTCCAAACTGCTTCATAGAATGGCAAGAACAAGGGGACAAGTGTGTTTGAAACAAGCAAGAGTATTTTGAGATGGATTATTGGCAATGTGTGCATTACTATAATAAGTTTTTTTAAAAATTTAGCATTCACTATATTTTTTATTGTACTTTATATAAAACTTAAAGTATACTATGTATCAGAGGCTCAAGCCAGTGCTTTCTTTTCATAGTCTCTAGGCTACATAAATAGACTGAGTTTTAATAGTGAGAAATAGATTTAGAATTCATGATAAGAGCCATGAGGACAGTGACCAAGGTTATTAAAGAATGATCATTCGTCACCTCATTTTCACTACAATTTTCAGCCTTCCACATCATCTAGGTCACCATGTAGGCATTAATCAAAATGTTCCCTCCTGCTTTGCTGGAAATTCTGACCCACAGATAATGATTGATTCTAACTTCATGTGGAGTGGATGGTTGTCCCTTGAACATCTGACTGGGGCAGAGAGCATTCACAAGGCCGAGCAACTGTTCAATAGCAGGCACCCATCTGTCTGGCAGGGTGACATTCCACCTTATTTACTTTCACAAAAGAGTTCTTGGAAGTTCACATACTTCTTTGGATTTATAGAAATCTAGAGACTGTACTGAATAGTTGTTGGCTTATTATAATTATTACTTTAAACAAAAATATTCTAATGGCCAACAAATGTCAAGGCTGGTGGTCTATGTGCTTTGGCATGTAATGATGGAATCAATAAAATAAAGGAAGGTTCAAGAGTTGCACATATCCATAGTTTGGCACTGTGCTATAGAGCAATGATTCAATATTGCTATTCAGTTTGAGAGCAAAGGTACAGTCTTTTGTTTTTCTTGGCCAAATAAGAACTTATACATCATCTTATTCTTTCCTCTGCCTGAGGTATGGAACTTTATCATTAATATCTTTCTCACTGATTATCTGTTAATTCACAAAGAATAGTTTGTATTTTAAAGGAGAAAAGTGAGTACAATGGTGAAAATAATGGATATCAAAACACAAGTTTTATTACAGTGGTTGAGTGTCAGATTCATGTGAGTCAGGTATTCCTTGGCAGAACTACATACAGAACAAATCTTCAGAAAAGACAGAAGATAACTACACCAGCAAATCAATCTTTAATTGTAGGCTGATTTTAGATAATGAATCCACTAGCCCTTCACTGGCACAAAGGTAAATCCTATGCTAAGTGAGGTTGGCCCACACTAATGGGCCTGCCAAGTACAATTTAGATTGAACCACTAACACCAAGATAAAATGAAAATGCATGTTTAATTTTATTCTTCATAGAAGTAGAAGGAACTGTCTGCTCTGGGTTCAGAAGTACATTACATTTGTCCATGGAGTGGTTTCATTAACATGGGCCAATGGGATGAGAATGTAATGTCTCCACAGCATCAGCAATTCAGGTAAAGGATCTCCTAGAAGAGGAGGTTCAGACCTAGTGGGATCATTGTTTTCCTCCTCACTAACTTTGCCACTTTGGAGGTTTTAAGCCATGAGTTAATATGGTGTATTACATTTATTGATTTTCATATGTTGAACCATCCCTGCATTCCTGGGATGAATCCCACTTGGTCATGGTGTATAACCTTCTTGATTTGCTGCATTCTGTTTGCTGGCATTTTATTGAGGATTTTTGTGTCTATATTTATTAGAGAGATTAGGCTGTAATTTTCTTTTTTGTTGGATCTTTGGTTTTGGTATCAGGATAATGTTTGTTTTTATGAATGAATTATGGAGAATTTTTTCCCTTTCAAACTCATTAAAGAGTTTGAAGATTATTGGTATTAAATCATCTCTAAATTTCTTGTAGAATTCAGCTGTGAATTCATAAGGACTTGGGTTTTTGTTGTTGCTGCTGATGGTAAGTCTTTAATTATGTTTTCAATTTTACTAGCTGATATTAGGTTATTCAGAAAATTTATATCTTCTTGATCCAGCTTTGGTAATTCATTGCTTTTGGGACTCAGTCCATTTCTTCTGTGTTTTCAATCCTATGAGAGTAAAGGTTTTCAAAGTAAGTACTGATGACCTTCTGTATTTTCACAGGATCTCTAGTGATTTCATTCTTTTCATTCCTTATTGCATGACTAAGTTTTTTCTTTCTTTCTTTTTTTTTGATAAGGTTGGCTAGAGGTTTATCAATTTTATTTATTCTTTCAAAGAACTAAATTTTTGATTCATTAATTCTTTGTATTGTTTTCTTAGTCTCAGTTGCATTTATTTCTGCTCTGCTCTTTATAATTTCCTATCTTCTTTTGGCTTTGAGCTTGACTTATTCTTCTTTTTCTAGAAGTTTGAGTGCAGAATTAGGTTATTTATTTGTGCTTGTTCTGTTTTCCTGATATGAGAATTCATCACTATAAATTTCCCTCCGAGGATTGCTTTTATTATGTCTCACAGGTTCCAAAAGTTGTATTTGCATTTTTGTTTGAGTATATGTATTGCTAACTTTCTTCTTTAATTTCCTGTGACCCGTTGGTTGTTCATGGAGCATTTGTGGTTTAACCTATCATTAATTTCCAATTTCATTGCACTATGGTCAGATAGTATATGTGAGATAATTTCAATTCCTTTCCATTTACTTCATATTAACAGAGCAAAAGACAAAAATCACATGATCATCTCAATAGATGCAAAAAAATTTTTTTTATAAAGTCTGACACTCATTCGTGGTAAAAATCATAGAGAAATTCAAAATAGATGGTCTTTAATTCAATCTGATAAAAGTCATCTATGACAGACCAACAGCTAACATCATACTAAATGATCAAAAACTGAAATCTTTCATTCTAAAATTAGGAATAAGACAAAGTTGTCCACTATCACCACTCCTATTCAATGTAGTTCTGGAAACATTAGCTAGAGCAATTAGAGAAGAGAGAGAAATAAAAGAAACAAAGATAGAAAAAGAAGTTAAATTATCATGATTCATAGATGACATGATACTCTGCTTAGAAGATCCCCAAAAAGCCACCAACAGACTTCTAGACTTAGTAAGCAAATTCAGCAGAATAGTTGGGTACAAAGTCAATACTCAAAAGTCAAAAGCATTCCTGTACACAAACAACAAACTCACTGAAAGATAAATTAAAGAAACCACCATCTTCACAATAACATAAAAAAATTAAACACTTAGGAATCAATCAAACAAAGCAAGTAAAAGATTTATAGATTGAAAATTACAGTACTTTTTTTTTCTTTTTGATACTGGGGATTGAACTCACAACCTCATGCTTGCCAGGCAGGTCCCTGTGCCACTGAGCTAAACCCCCAGCCCAAATTCCAGTATTCTTTAAAAAATTAATTGAAGAGGAGTTCAGAAAATAGGAAAGGTATACCTTGCTCATGGATAGGAAGAACCAACATTGTGAAAATGGCCATACTCTCAAAACTATTATACAGATTTTATGGAATCCCAATCAAAATACCATTAGTATATCTCACAGATCTAGGGCAAACATTCCTAAAATTCATATGGAACCGTAAGGGACCTATAATAGCAAAAATTATCCTGGGCAATAAAGGTAAGGCAGAAGGAAGCACAATCTCAGACTTGAAATTATACTACAATGCTGCCATAGTAAAATCTGTATGGTACTGGAAAAAAAAAAACCCAGACCTGAAGACCAGTGGAACAGAACAGAAAATGTAGACACAACTACAAACACACTTAGCCACCTTATCTTTGACAAAGGGGCCAAACATATTCACTGGAAGAAAGACAGCTTCTTTAGTAACTAATGTTGAGAAAACTGGCTTTCTACATGCTGAAGACTGAAATTAGACCCATGCCTATCACCATGCACTAAACTAAAGTCAAAATGGATCAAAGATCTAAATATAAATACAGAAACACAAAACCTACTGAAAGACACAGTAGGTAGAAATCACAAGGACATAAGTGGTAGGCTGAGAATTTATGAACAAAAACCAAATTGCATGGGAAGTACTTCAAAGAATCAACAACTGGTATCTTGTCTTATTAAAAGGTTTTTGAACATTGAAATAAATCACCAATAGATCTTATTAAAATGTTTTTTCACACTAAAATAAATCACCAACAGAGTGAAAAGAAAACCAACAGATAGGGAAAAGATTTTTCCCAACTATCTCTCAGATAAAGGGCTTTTATCTAGAATGTATAAAGACTTAGAAAAAAATCAGGCCTCTCCAAATTTATAGACTCACTGAAAAAAATGGACATCTGAGATGAATAGAAAATTCTCAGATGAGGAAATACAAATGGCAAATAAATATATGAAAAAATGTTCAACATTATTGGTCACTTGAGAAATTCAAATTAAAACAACACTGAGATACCATCTCATTCCAGAAAGAATGGCTAACAAGAAGAAATTAACCAGTAAGAAATGATGAGGGGCTGTGAGGAAAAAGTCACATCTCTCCATTGTTGGTGGGAGTGTAGATTGGTACAACCACTGTGGAAATCAATGTGGAGATTCCTCAAGAAACTAGGATTAGAGGTTCCATTTGACCTGGATATTCCCCTTCTGGGTATTTTCCCAGAAGAATTAAAAACATCATAGCATAGTGATATATGTTTACCCATGTTTATAGCAGCACACTAAATCTTGGAAACAACACAAATACTCATTGACCAAGGAGTGTATAAAAAAGATGTGATATTTTAATATAATGGAATGCTACTCAATCATAAAGAAGTATGAACTCAAGGCTTTTATAGTTAAATGGATGCAACTAGAAACCATACTCATAAGTGAAATAAATCAGATTTGCATATGTAAACACTATATTGTCTAGCTAATATAAGAAACTGAAAGAGTAAATAAGATCCAAATGTTACAATAGATATATTAAAAGGGAGAGAAACTGCTTATAGAGAAATTACATTTTTTGATCAATCTTGTATGCCTGTATCTGGTAATCTGAGCAATTACTTTGAAGCTAAAAATAGGCAATGTAATCATTGCTAAATTCCTAAAAGTTAAGGAATTCTATTGAGACTGAAGTAAGTTCCACAAAGATTTTCTTTTCTTTTCTTTCCATTTTATTTAAAGAGAAAAAAGAAAATGAAAAAAAGCAACACAGAAAAAAGGGTAGCAACAATACAGAATTCCAAAGGGGAAAAAAAAATTAAGAAATCACTAGTTGATAAATTACACAATGTCATCTTGGAAATAGTTGTTCAAGTCACAAAATTAAAGCATACAAAGTAGACATTCAAACAGTGAGACTGCAAACAGTTCTGCTCAAAAATCTAAGAAACACTTAGTAATATGGTCATCTATCATGCACAGTTAAACATACATTCAGTTATATCCTTTAGAGCACTTTCTTTTCCTCTCTTTTTTACAATAGCAATTACACATTTTGAGTTTTATTACTCTTACCTTTCTTATTACTTTTTATACTAGAGACACAATGTGATATTTATGATTCTTATTTATTTCTTTCACTAATGAGGATAGTCTCAAGTTGTCTCCATTTACCTATGAAGGCCTCAAGATCATTCTTTTTTATAACTGAGTAATATTCCATTGTATAAAAATACCACATCTTTTCATCCACTCTGCGGTTGATGTGCATCTTGGTTGTTTCCAAGATTTAGCTATTACAAATTGTGCTGCTATGAACATGCGTGCACATATATCACTGTGATATGACATTTTCAGGTTTCCTGGGAAAATACCCAGGAGAGGAATAGCTGGATTGAATGGGGCTTCCAATCCTAGTCTTCTGAGAATTCTTCATATGGATTTCCATAGTAGTTGCACCAGTCTGCAGTCGCATCAACAGTGGAGAAGTGTTCCTTTTTCCCCGCAGCCTCACCAACATTTGTTATCAGTTGATTTCTTGATGGCAGCTATTCTTTCCAGAGTGAGATGAAATCTCAATGTTGTTTGAATTTGCATTTTCTCAAGTGGCCAGTGATGGTGAACATTTCTTCATGTATTTATTTGCCTTTTATATATATTACTCTGAGAACTGTATGTTCAACTCAGATGCCCATTTTGGAGAGGGTCTTTGAATTTATAGAGCTTGATGTTTTTCAAATCTTTTTATGTTCTTGATACAAGTCTTTTGTTGGTGGCTAAAATTCTTTCCCACTCTGTGGGTTTTCTTTTCACTCTGTTGGTGATTTCCTTTGAAGTGCAGAAACTTTTCAATAATATGAGATCCCGTTTGTTGATTCTTTGAAGTGTTTCCTGTGCAGTTTGCGTTTTGTTCATGAATTCTCTGCCTATCCTTATGTCTCCAAGACTTCTACCTACCTTGTCTTCTAGTAGATTTAGTGTTTCTGTTTTAATATTTAGGTCTTTGATCCATTTAGACCTTAGTTTTGTGCATGGTGATAGGCGTGGATCTAGTTTCAGTCTTTGGCATGTAGAGAGTCAATTTTTCCAACACCATTTATTAAAGAGACTATCTTTCTTCCAGTGGACATATTTAGCCCCTTTGTCAAATATCAGGTGGCTGAGTGTCTTTGTAGTTGTGCTTGCATCTTCTAATCTGTTCCACTGATCCTCAGGTCTATTTCTTTGCCAGTACCATGCTGACTTTATCTCTGTGGCTTTTTAGTACAGTTTCAAGTCAGGAACTGAGATGCCTCTTGCCTTGCCTTTGTTGCCCAGAATTTCCTTTGTGATTCTAGTTTTATTCTGTTTCTAAATGAATTTTAAGACTGTTTTCTCTAGATCTGTGAGATATGTCAATGGTATTTTGCTTGGGATTATATCTGTATAACAGTTATGGGAATATGGCCATTTTCACAATGTTGGTTCTTCCTAGCCAAAACCAAGGAATATCCTTCCATTTTCTAATATCCTCTTCAATCTCATTTTTCAGCATAGTATTATTTTCAGCATACAGGTATTTTACATTCTTAGTTAGGTTGATTCCTAAATATTTCATTTTTTTAGATGTTATTGTAAAGGGTGATATTTCCATAATTTCTCTCTTGGTGAGTTTTTTGAATACATGAATGCTATTGATTTTGGAGTGTTGACTTTGTATCCAGCTACACTGCTGAACTTGTTTATTACCTCTAGTAGTCTTTTAATGGAGTTTTTGGGGTCTTCTATATAGAGTATCATGTCATCTGCAAATAGTGATAATTTAACTTTTTCTTTTCCTATCTTTATTCCTTTTATTTCTCTCTCTTTTCTTACTGCCCTGGCTAGTGTTTCCAGAACTATATTGAAAAGGAGTGGTGATAGTGGACATCCTTGTCCTGTTCCTGGTTTTAATGTGAAAGCTTTCAGTTTTTATCCATTTAGTATAATATTGGCTGTTGGTTTGTCATAGATGGCCTTTATAAGGTTGAGGTAGACAGCATGTATTCCGAGTTTCTGAAGGATTTTTATCACGAACATGTGTTGGACTTTATTGAAAGCTTTTTCTGCATCTATTGAGATGACCATGTGGTTTTTGTTTTTGGCTCTGTTAATGTTTGTTTATTGATTTGTGTATGTTAAACCATCCCTGCATTTTTGGAATGAACCCCACTTGGTAATGATGTATAATCTTCTTGATGATTTGCTGCATTCTATTTTGCCAGTATTTTATTGAGAATCTTTGCATCAATGTTGATTAGTGAGATTGGCCTATAATTCTCCTTTTTAGTTGGGTCCTTCTCTGGTTTTTGGTATCAGAGTAATACTTACCTCCAGGAATGATTTAGGGATGATTGCTTCCTTTTCAATTTCATTGAAGAGTTTAAGGAGTATTGGCATCAAATCTTCTCTAAATTTCTTGTAGAATTCAGCTGTGAATCCATTAGGACCTGGGCTTTTCTTTTGTGGTAAGTTTTTAATTACATTTTCAATTTCAATAGCTGATATTGGGTTATTCAAAATTGCTATATCTTCTTGGTTGAGCTTTGGTAGTTCATATGTTTCTAGGAATCTGTCCATTTCCTCTGTGTTTTCCACTCTATATGAGTAGAGATTTTCAAAGTAGATAATCATGATTTTTTGAATTTCCATGGGATATCTAGTAATTTTCCCCTTTTCAGTCCTTATTGTGTGAATTTGGGTTTTTTCTTTCTTTTTCTTTATAAGGTTAGCAAGAGGTTTGTCAATTTTGTTTATTCTCTCAAAAAACATGCTTTTTGATTCATTAATTCTTTGTATTGTTTTGTTAGTTTCAATTGCATTGATTTCTGCTCTAATCTTTACAATTTTCTCTCTTCTATGAGCTTTGGGTTTAACTTGATCTTCTTTTTCTAGATGCTTGAGATGAAGTATTAGGTTGTTTATTTGTGTTCATTCTGTTTTCTTGATATGACAGTTTATTGCTATATATTTCCCTCTTAAGACTGCTTTCATTGCATCCCACATATTACAGTATGTTGTTTCTATATTTTCATTGAATTTTAGGCATTGCTTTATTTCTCTTTAATTTCACCTGTTGCCCACTGGTTTTTCAAAAGGTTGTTATTTAATTTCCATGTATTTATGCAGGTTTTGCAATTTTTTTCACCATTAATGTTTAATTTCTGTATGCTGTGGTCAGATATTACACATGGGATAATTTTAATACCTTTGCATTTACTTAAGGATGTTTTATGGGATAATATATGGTCTATTTTGGAGAATGTCCCATGCACAGCTGAGAAGAATGTGAATTCTGATGTGGTTGGGTGGAACACTCTGTAAACATCTACTAAGTCCAAATGCTCACATATATGATTCAGTTCTATTATTTCTTTGCTCATTTCTTGTCTAGTTGATCTATTTCTTTGTGACAATGGGGTGTTAAGGTCCCCTGTTACAATTGTCTTCTTGTATATTTGGTTTTTCATGTCCATTATTATCTGTCTTATATAGTTGGGTGCTCCTGTGTTTGGTGCATATAAATTTATAACTGTTAGTTCTTCCTCTTGAATTTTTCCATTTATGAGTATGTAGTATCTTCCTTTATCTCTTTTAATCATTTTAGGTTTGAAGTTCACATTGTCTGCAAATAGAATGGCTACCCCTGCTTTTTTCTGGGTTCCTGTTGCATGGAATACTGTTTTCCATCCTTTGACTTTTAATCTGTGAGTTTCCTTTTGGGTCAGATATGTTTCTTATATACAGAATATTGTGGGATCATGTTTCTTGATCCATTCTATCAACCTATTTCTTTTGATTGGTGAACTGAAGCCATTTACGTTTATGGATAACAGTGATATATACTGGTTCAACTTTACCATATTATGTTCCAGTTGTTTGCTTTCTGCTTGTCCCCCTTATTTAATTGCTTGTCCTACCTGGTGGTTTCTTTTTGTTTTTGTTCTGGGAATTGTGGTCATTTTTATCTCTATCTAGTATGTCTTTCAATATTCTTTCTAGGGTTGATTTGCTGGACGTGAATTTCTTCGGTTGTTCTTTGTCATGGAAGTATCTTGTTTCTCCATTAAATCTGAAAGAAAGTTTTGCTGAGTACATCAGTCTGGATTGAAACTTGTTTTCTTTCAGGGCTTGAAATACCTCACTCCAAGCTCTTCTTGACTTGAGAGTTTGTGCTGAAAACTCTACTGTGATTCTAATGGGCTTTCCTTGATAGGTGAGTTGTGTCTTTTCTCTAACAGCTCTTAGTATTCTGTTTTTATGCTGTATGTCTGAGATCTTAACTATTATGTGTCTGGATGTAGATTTATGTTGATTGTGACTGTTTGGTGTTCTATATGCCTCACTTATCTGCATATCAGCTTTCTCTCCATGTTTGGGAAATTTTCTGCTATTAGTTCTGTGAATATTTTATATATATCAATTGCATTGACTCCTGCTTCTTCACTAATGCCTATTAATCTTATATTGTTGCTCTTGGGTTCACCTGAAGCTTCTGGATTGTCATTTTATGCTGCTTTGTTATTTTTAAAAGTTCTATCCTTTCCTGATCACTAATTGTGATCCTGTCCTCAAAGTCCAAAATCCTATCCTCAGCTTCATTTAAACAGTTTTGCACGCTTTCAATAGAATTTTTGTTTCTTGGATGTCTCTTTGAGTTTGTTTCATGAATTCTGCTTGTTTCTTATATGGTTCATTCAAGGTTTCAATCAATTTTCTGTGACCCTGTACTTTTTCTCTATTTCTTCTTTACATGCATTCAACAACTCCTTTATTAAAGTTGTTATTTCTATCTTTACATGGGAGAGTACTTCTAATTTGATTTCCTCTATAACCTCATGGAGTTGTTTTTTTATTTCATTCGCTGTCTTTTTAAAGATTTCTGGTGTGTTACTTTTGAAGTCCTCTATTTCAATGTTTCCTGTTCTTGCTCCTGGGGGACTAGATGTTTGAGACTGCATTTTGCTTTTTCATTTTGCCATTTTTCTCTTTCGAGTTGGTGTTTGGTCCTTCAGTCCTGCTAGTGCCAACTTTTGGTAGTGTGTATCTTGGAATCCTAATGTAAGGTTGATGTTTGTTCAATTTCTGGATCCCACAATGAATAAGTGGGCCAGTCACCTGACTTCCTGTTGCAGGTCCTGTTGGGTGAGTCCTATATTCTTCCAAGGCTGACAAGCCTAGTAGTATTGATGTAGGACAACTTTTAGTTCCTGCTATTACTTTATCTTCACATTATTCCAGGTCTTCAGATCTCCCTGTCTATAGTGTTTGTGTCAGCTGAGGCTGTACTGTGTCCCTATTGTGTGCCTGTGTGTCTCATAAGCCCTTTTAGTTTTCTTAAATTTGGAGGAGCCCTTCTTGGCACCCTTTTCACTCTGCCTGATGTTTTCTGTGTGTAGAAAGGGGCCATCCACACTGTTTTTAGGCTTACCAAGGTCTTACAGTTAGTTGGAGGAGGCTTTACTACTGGCCCTATTAACCCACTGTACACCTCTATTTTAGAGGCATATTCACCACACTGACTAGTTCCTGCTGAGATCTTTTGTTTGGGTAAGGCAGTTCCTGAATCTCTCTTCTAGTTAGCACAATTAATGTGCTATAGTCAAGGTTTGCCGCCTGGGAGCAAAGTTCCCAATTTTTTCTCATGTGCTGGGATTCTGCCAGAGCACACGGTCAGGGCCCGCAGCTGGATTCTGGGTCCTGCTCCCTGCTTGGAATTCACTGGGCATGGCCTGGGTAGGCCCCCCCAATCCCTGTTGTGTGCCTTCAAAGGTTTTCTTTTTTGTTAAATACTTTGACATACTGTTCATGAACAGTAAAATGGCAAATTGATCAGAGTAATATGGTAATGTATAATGTTTGTAGGGGTAAAATATTTATTGTTAACTGAAGCTATGCACTTCTCATAGGAAATTTCTACACCATGCTTATGAGAGGCCAGTTTTCATGTTAAAGTTCTTCACATGCATTATCTTCTAATACTTTTAACAGTTAACAAGAGATATACTATATTAATCCATTTTATAGACAAAAAGGAAAGGTGTAGAAAAGTAGAATTCAGATCCAGGCTGAATGGTGGTAAAGGTCTATGTATAGATTGGCATTTTTCTGTAGCAGGTAAGACTGCTGATCTGAACTGTTTGAAATAAACTTACATAGAAATCACTGGTAGAAGAGAAAATTAATCACAAAGTTACCAGGTGTTATAAAGCTGGACCGTAAATTGTCTTTCCAGTACTGAATAGAAACAAAATTGTTTTGTTTTATTTGACTTCAGCTATGTGTTGAAACCCTAATTCTATTTAATGAACTTGCAAATTTAGTTATCATTTTCTTTCAATCATACCTTAAGATCAGCTGGGCTAGACACAAGGCTTAATTTTGATCATAGCAGTACCAAGTCAAATACTTCAGAGCTAATGGAAATATATTTAAGAATGTACAAAAAGAGAAATAATTGCAACTTCTGAACTGGCTTTGCTCTGCATGAGAAAGAAGGACTGTGATGACTTGGATTGGTTTTCCTTTCACTGTCTTTGAAATTTATTCATTTGGGTCCTCTCCCTAGGATCATGCTTTCTTTGCTTAGTTTCTGGCTTCTCTGTGCACACAACCATAGTCTTCTACCTATAGAGTAAAAGAATTTTCCCAGCATCCATCCTTCCATCCTTCCACTCTTAATGAGACCGTCTGAAATGAAATCAATCTATGCAATCTCATCATACAATAGAGCAAAGAGATTTCCTCATTTCCACTTTAAGAGGAAGCAAACAGAATAATCTTCTTATGAGATATTTCTGTTCAAAAGATTGGGTTCAGTGACAAAGAACATCATGGTGCAACCCTCCCCCCTTATGTGGCAGCAACAGTGTCCTGCTTAGACCATAATTTTCTTGGAAAAAATTGAAAATGGTGTCTATAGTTGGTCATGGCCTTCAGGCTCACCCATGACATTTGTACCAAAGTCATCTTTCTCCAGAGCTACCATTTGACAGTGTCCAAAGCTGGGTCATTTCTATGCAATGTGGAGCATGACCATATATAATGTTTTGGTTCATTTTCAAGCTTTACTGTACAATAACTTCTGGTGTGGTACATCTATATGCATATTATTCCCAAATTTAATATCACACATTCCTAGTTTGCCCTGAAATTGAAACGTCTATGTTCAATTGCTTGAATGACATCTTTACTAAATAAAGCCACAATTAATATCTAATGTCTAATTACTACTTCCTTCCCTTACTCTACTTCAATCATGCATGTTATTACATAAAATGCCAGAAATGCTTCTACCTTGGGTTTTTTGCATTTCCTCTTCTCCTTGCCTAAATACTTTTCCACTGTTACTCACACGGCTTGATTTTTTTTTTTATAATGGAATCTGTACTTCACTTCTGCCTCTTCCAAGAAACTTTCCTTAACTATCATACTATAAGAACATTTTCATTACCCAACTCCCACTTCTATTCTTTTCTTCATAGTACTTATCACTGATTGACATTTTGTTAAAAAAAAGAGAAAGGGCAGAAATAAAGGAAAAGAAAAGAAACACAAAAATTATACCATATTATTAATTTATCATAATTGACTTGACTAATTCAGCCAACTGTTGGTTCCAAGTAAAACCTGGGCATTTAGACAAGATAGGAAATTTAGGAAATATTGCCTGACTGTCATCACAGAAATGATGAAAATAGTGGTATGGTCAAGTTGTATTATCTTAAGTGTATCTGACACTTTCTAAAATAATAAAGGATGGATATTGTTGGAAGAATTCCAAAATTCAGAGCCAATTCCCCTATAAATTAAAGTAAGTTCTTATTTAAAACTTTTCAAGTCAACCCATGATTTGATTTTATTTCCCATTGTATCTAAGTATATAAGAAATCCTGGGGGGAGGATGGATGAAGAATTTCATGCCCCAACAATGAACTCACAATTCATAAAACAGAAAAATTTTACCATACCTAAAGTATATAGAGGCTTTGATATATAAATTTAACCTATAGGTTTCTATCCTACAGATATATCTTCTTAGGTAGGCAGACATGTATGCACATGAATATCTACCTTAGCATTGTTTTTATCAACCAAAAATGTGGAAAAATATCTATCAAATAGAAAAATGGCTATATAAATTATGGTACAAATGCATAGCTGAATTCCTTCTAGAAGTTTGACATCATGTAGATTTATACTTTTAAATATGGAGACATATGTGTGATTTAATACAAAAAATAGATGTTAAAATTTATGTACATCTATTAAAATGTACATAATACATATGTTTATGTTTGTAAATATATACACATGCATACATATAGACACATAGTTATTAACACAAAAACATATATATAAGGTTTCAAAAGACATTGCTTTCAATGTTAATAGATCTCCAGATATGTAAATTATGAGTTTTAAAAATAATTTTTTGTATTCTGTAGGTAGTTAAAATAATAAGCCTGATGGTTAAATTTAACTATCAGCTGGATTAGATTAATATAATCCTATAGATTCTATCATAGGTGTACTATAGCCACCAGTGGATCAATACAATAAGCACCCCTCGGTTTTTGAAATGAATAAAAGATGATAATAACAGAACATCCATGTAGACAATTACAGACTACAGGAGTAGATGGGAGTTTACAGTTCATTAAATGCTATCTAGTTCAGGAAACTCTTCCATTTTACAGCAGAGAAATTAAGACCCAGAGAGGAAACTGGATTACCCAGGACTCAGATTTATGACTCTCTCTAGTTCTGCCATTTTACCACCCAGCAGGAGCTCAATGAGTGTGGTGACTGATGTGATGGATGGTATTGATGCACAGGAGTCTTGGGGTGATCTCATTCCACTGTTGAACTGTGGTAGCAAATCTCACAGTGAGAACAGAGGTAGTTCAATTTCTCCTTCTGCTTCGAATATGCCAACCTCTGATTTACATTGATCAGGACATCTTGCCTATCAAAGATGTTGACTGAAATTGTTTATGGAAGATTTTCTCTGATAAAGGATGCACTTAATTACCCCTACACTCACTGTCAAACTTTTAGTGTTAATTGAATGAAAGATCATTGTGCCAAAAATATATATTTTAGTGAGATCTTCTGACTTAATTTATATGAAGTCTATCTTGATAGATAAATAAAAACCTGAAGTTGATAATAAAAATACTATAGATCTAATTGTTGTTTTCCTACTCTCTCTCTGTAAAGTTGTAGTGTTAAATAACATACTGTTGAGAAAGAAAGCATCTTGATACAGAGGAATTTGAAAAATTGTTGTTGTTGCATTGGATATTGAATCCAGGGCCTTTGCATTGATATATAACCAAGACTCCTTTTTCAAAACTTTTTAAATTTCAACATGGAGTCTTACTAATGTTCTAAATTTCCCCTTTTGGACTCAAATAGCAGTCCTCTTGCTTCAGCCTCCTAGAGTGCTGGGATTACAGGCATGAATTACCGATTCAGCTGAAAATTTATTTTTTAAGGGCACAAACATTCTCAGATGCTGGTTTAAAGTTTAACAACACTGGGATTAAGAAGTATATATATATATATATATATATATAATCTCTTAATGATAGGTTAGTCAAAAAAGAGAGAAAAATAGTTGGCTAGTGCTTTGTGATTGTCAAAACTATTACATTTTTCAGTCTGAAATGGAACAGAATTCTTGCATTTTGGCTCAATTTTCCAGTTCAGTGTTTCATCAAGAAACGACTGTAAGTTATTGTAACTACCAGAAGCATCTTCTAGTATCTCACCTTGGCTGAAATCTCAAAGTTACACAACCCTGTACATCTTTATTAAAGAATCAGCACAGACACAAAACAATCCTCCTTTGGTCACAACCTCAGTGACACACACTGGGCATCAATAGAGTTGTCTGCACTAAAGAAGGGGAAATGTGGAAAGAAATAACTCTCTCCTGTCATCTTTCAGTTCACTGCCTGCAAAACTACTATTCAGAGAGAGAAACTTTAGTTTTTATTAGGCAAATCAGACCCAACACAGGAGGTGTTTGATAGCAGACATTTAATTTCCTCCTCAGTAGGACATGTTATTCAATAGACAGTGGCTTAGCAGATACATCCATCGCCTTCTGTAGCAAAGTGGTGTGAAGTGTAAATTGATTGCATTAAGTAACCAGAGTTCTGAACTATGTTGTCCTGGGTTTGTTTTTCTTTACCTCTCCCCTTGTGCAACCTTCTACAGAATGAGTTATCCCCCCAGCAGTGTGACTCACATATTCTACCCTTTGCTTTTCAGGACATTATCTACTTTGCACAAAATATTCCAGTGCAAAATTGATGGGCTAAAATACAGTTCAAATGCTTTTGCTTGGTCAAGACCATCTAAAATTATTCAGTACATTAAATTATCTTGAAAATATGTGTTCCTGATTTATGTAAGTGCACAAGAATGACAAGGCTGAATGCGAAGTGCAGCTGGTGAATTGTCTTCTCTTATACTTTACTATGAGCCTATCTAATCTTTTGCATTAATATATAATTATGCAATATAGTATTAAAAGCCCTGCAATTAAAAGCCCTGGGATGTAGTTTGGGCACCAACTCCAAATATAGCTTTGTGGCTTTGAACAAGTCACTTTATTCTGTTTTTCCATTTTTTTTAATAATAAATTTTTTTCTCTTACAGTTCTGTAGTTTAAGTCTGAGATCACAGTATTAACAGGACTGGTTTCTTCTAGTACTTCTCCTTGGCTTGCAGACAGTTATCTCTTCTCTGTGTCTTCATTTTGTTATTAATGGTACAATCTAGATATACATGATGATTGCAGTCATCATAGGGAATTTGTACCTGTATATAATATATCTTGATTCCTCCTCATTTAAAATAAGTTAAAATTTCAGATGATAGTGTGACAAAATTCTAGAATAGTGTAATAGTAGATTCTCGTTCCTTCCTGTCTGCCTTCTTCTCCCCCACCTTTTCTCCCTTTCTCTTTTCTTCTATTTCTCCCTCCTTTCTTTCACTTCCTTTGCTTCCTCTCTTTGTCCCTCCCTCTTTCCCTTTTCTTTCTTCTTTCTTTCTTTCTTTCTTTCTTTCTTTCTTTCTTTCTTTCTTTCTTCTTTCTTTCTTTCTTTCTTTCTTTCTTTCTTTCTTTCTTTCTTTCTCTCTTCCTTCCTTCCTCCCCCCTTCTAGCTTCCTCCTCTCTTTTCTTCTCCCCTTCCTTCTTTTTTACTTGCCTTTCTATACAAAAAACTATACATATGTATTGCATACAAAATGAGGATTTGAAGAATCAAAACACGATGCCACAAACACAACTCTCAACTTTGAAAATTTCCTATTGTCTTCTTTTAAAAACATTTTTGTGGGTGCATGTGTGGACAAGAACACAGCATGAGATCTACCTTCTTAGACAGTGTGTCAGTACACAGCACTGAACTGTTAACTACAGGCACTCTCCTCTGGTCCATCTCTAGAACTTTTTATCTTGAATAACTGAAACTTTATATCCTTTTACAACTGCCTCCCTATTCCTTCACTCTCAGGCCTTGACAACCATTTCTTGTAGAAGTAGGTACAGGTACTATTTGTTCTACTCTTTTTGTCTTATATCACTTAACATAATGTCCTGTAGTTCATCTCTAACCTTTCAAATAACAAAACTTTCTTCACTTTTAAAGGTTGAATAATCATAATAGTTTTCTTTTGCTGCCTTGTTTCCTTAATGACTGCTGGCCAAGTGCTGTTCTCAGATTCTAGAGGTCCCTCCCTTCCCTGACTCTGGGCTCCCTTCTCTTTCAGAGCCAGTGACAGTGGGTTGGTTTCTCCAAGGCTTCCATCTTTCCTGTTTCTGCTGCCACCACGTCTCTCTACCTACCTCTTCCCAGAGAAGTGTTTCTACTTTTAAGGGCTCAAGGGATTAGACTGGGTTCACCAAGACAATTCAGAATAAAACTCCCATCTCAGGACTTAATCACAGCATACCTGTATAATCTGCATGCAAATTCTGAGGATCAGAAGGTAAATGTCTTTGGACAGATGCATTAATGTTCCTATCACATCTACTTAAATGAGTTAGTGCAGCTTCTCCACTCCTAAAAGAGGAGACTTTGCAGAAGTTTGTGTTTTGCAAAGTGTGTGAAAGCATCCAGGTGGATGCCTAGTTGTGCCCTGGATCTGGATCTGACACCGAGTGACCCTGAACCAACACTGAGATTAAGTTTCTCTTTCAAGTCTTCATATTAATGCAGGGAATGTTTCTTTCAGACTGCTCTAATACTTGCTTATTCCTTTGTTAATTGGGTTGTAGGCTGAGGGGAGAAAGGGAATGAGGAGAGAGGATAGAATGCAGGCCTGAAATTTGTGAGCCAGTCTGCCTAGTTCCATTCAACAATGTGATTTTGCTTTCCAAAACTTTAAACTGTTATTGTCTATTTATGGAGATTGATATGTTTTCCATTTGCAGTGTTCACTTACATTTTAATTTTGAAATCAATATATATGTAAAATAAAGTGAATTCATTTGAAGAAAAGTATCAAGAAAGCAACAGTTTCAGGGATACAGAGATAAACTCAATACTGTCAAGGTGGGCCAAGAATGACAGAAGATACGATATTCTCTGTGGACAACTTCTTACGTATTTTAAGTCCTGAAAAACTTAAGGTAGCCAATAGAAAAACTGGCTAAATCTTTTAAAAGTACTTTTTCAGAAAGCCATTCCAATGGAAAATTAACATATGAAAAGGTATTTAGCTTTGTGAATAATCAGAAAACACAAATTAAAGCCATGCTGAGATGCCATTACACAACCACCCGAATGGCAAATATTTTAAAAAATTGAAGTACTAAGTGGCAAGAACATATGGTAATGGGAATCCTCATTACTATGGTGGGAGTGATACCACAGAGAAAAACTGTGAATGATTTTTAAAAGGACCAAAATATAAACTATGTGCCCTTCCACATTGCCACTGCCTTGTATTACCTTTGAGCTGCTTTACAACTCTATAAACTTTAGAAAACTGATTGTAGTGTAAATAATTCATGTACACAGAAATGCCCAGTGGTGACCAATGTATAGTTATTGGTTTATACCTACCTGTAAATTCTTTTCAGCATTCTCCATGTCTGTATATGTCCAAAGGTTTCCTCACTGATGGATGAGTCAAAGTTCATTGTTTTAATTTTATATTGAAGGGGAGTCATAATTTTATATTATTGTTTTCATTTTTATTAGTACATGCTTGTGATACATTATGATTAGGTTCACTGTGGAAAATTGGTACATGTGCATGACACATCTTAATTCTTTTTATGTCCCCCTTATCCCCCTCCATCTTTTGATTCTCTTACCATTTGCAAATGGTCTATTTCATTGTTTGCTACTATCTATCTTTTATTGGGCTCTTTGAGTCTATAATAAAAAAAATGTGGTATTTAATTTTTAAAAAATATTTTTGACAGTACTAACTAGAAGAAAATGAAATATTAACAAGTAAACATATATACAGCCCAGTGTCTTAGTCTGTTCAGACTACTCTAACAAACCTGCTCTGGAAGATAATAAACACTAGAAACTTCTTTCTTTCTTTTTTTTTTTTTTTTTTTTTTTGGTACCAGGGATCTAACTCGTGACCTCGTGCTTACAAGGCAGGTGCTTAAGCCACTGAGCTAAATCCCCGGCCCTAGAAACTTATTTCTTATAGTTTTGGAGACTAAGAAGTCCAAGAGCAAGGAGACTTGTCTGGTGAGGGCTCATTTTGTCATATATAGTGCTTTCTAGATGTGTCTTCACATGGTGGAAGGAGGTAAAGCTCATTGGATCTATTTTATAGAGTATCACTGATCCTTTTCATCCCCCCAAATCATAATTCTATCACCTGCACCATTAGGATTTAAACATATGAATTTTGGAGGGATGCAAACACCTAGTCCATTGCACCTAGCAACTCTATTTCTATGTTTACATACTAGAAAAACTTATATATGCAACATAAGATATTCAAGGAAATGTTGTTTGTAAAGATAAAACAAAACAAAAATTTAAAAACCCAATGTTTCTCAACAGTAGAGTAAATTAATACATTGGGCTAAATTCACATAGTGAAATATTATGCAGTAAAAATGAAGGAAATGCAACTATGTACAACATGGATGAATAGAGCATGATATTAAGACAATTCAGACACAAAAGAATACATTTCTATAATTCCATTTATGTATGCTGCAGGAAAAAAAAAGAGATGCTATAGTGTTTACAATGTTATCATCTAAGCATGCATTTCTAAGGAAAAGCAAGGGGCAAGTACTACAACTGTTAGAATAATTGATACTTCAGGGAAAGGGCCTGGCAGATGTTGGGCACCAGCACCAGTCTGTCTTGTTAAGTATGTGCTAAATATATAGTTGTTGCCTTTTTATTAGTCTGTAAAATGTCTTATATTTACATATATATATATATATATATATATTTTATAAAAATAATGTTAATGCATCAATTATTCTGGGTTCTTTTGGTAAATAAACTGCTGATCCATATGTCAGAGAAAGCAACCTCAGAAGTTACCCTTTCTTTTTCTTTACTTTTTTATTATTTTGAAGGTAGTGAAATACAACAGAACAAGATAGAACAAAGCCAGTTGAGACAGTACAGTGAAATTGGTACAGAATGTCACAATAGGTTACCGGGATAACAGTAATAGGTACCATAGTATATCTCATTATCTTCACAATAGTTGTCCTTTCAATCAGGTACAGCAAAATCAAACCAAATACAGAACATTATAGAACTTATCAAAACAGAATATTGAATGGAGCAATACAATTAAATCAGAACAAAGCAAAACAGTGATAACAATATTTGCCTTCAAAGAGATGGTAGAAGGAAACCCCCCCTATTTGCTATATTGCATATGGTCAGCCTCCCAAGAGAGGCTCAGACCTCTGGCTCCCATTTGCTAAACAGGAGGAGGGGGATGGAAGGGGATGAGATGCTTGATTCTTAACTGCGTGCCAATTGGCTTATGGTTACTTACCAGGGAGGCGAGCGGGTTGCTTGGTTTCCCAGTGCCCTAAGTTCCATCATGGCATGGATCTCAGGAGACGCTGGCTTCTGATCCCCAGAAGTTACCTTTTCAATCTCAAAGCTGGTAACTGACAAGAACCCTGAACAATGATGGTGTCTACATCCCAAAATCTAAGTGCTGCCTCCAGATGGCCTACAGAATGCCTTCTGAGTGCCATTATCCTTACCTTCTCCTCTATGTTAAATTATGGGATGAAAATCAGTCCCAGCAAGTCTCAGGACCAATGGGGTAGCTTCAGTCTGTATCGTATCCAAAGGATGAAAGCTCCTTTGCAGATTCTACCAACAAAGAATGGGGAAAATGTAGGGAGTGATAAAGGAAGAGGGAAGAAAAACCTTGGGCTTCACTTTATTTTGCTGCTTCAGTTTTGAACATTTTCTACTAATTCAGAGAATGTCCCTAACAGTATATTTTCACCTTGTTTTCTACTTTTTGATTTCTATTAGCTTGGGATATTGTTTATTAGACTATCAATAGCATAAGATGTTGAATATGAATACATTTTGTAACCTGTAGGGTATAATACAAAGGATACAACCTAGTACATGGTATCATAAATGTACATATATTTACCAACCTTTGGTTCAGTATTTCCTGAAGGAAATGATTTTGGCTAATAAAACTCAGGCAAACATGGAGTTAAAAAAGCAATCAAAGAGCTGGAGAGAGTTCATAGCTCAGTAGCAGAGCACTTGCCTAGCATGTGCAAAATAGTGGATTTAAACTTTATCATCACAAGAAAATAATAAACAAGCAAAATCAAAATTACATGCAACTGTATATATTTAAAAATATCTAAATATACTCATGAGTAGCAAATAAAGGAGGACATTTTTATCTTTAATCCTTAAAAGCAATCTAAATGGTTCTGAATGTTAATATTAAATTAGTAAATCATATAGAGCAGACATCTAGCTGTGTTTCAGTCCAATACTAGACAAAACTACAAATTTCCTATAACCTAGAATTTCCATTATTTCTTTAGCTTAAGCAGTGCTAAAAAATTAATAATTGGACAATTTGTAAGATAAATAAATGGCTACACTTGAGAAAACCCCCTCACAAAGTAGGAAATTAGTATAATGAAATTATAGCCCAAACAAAGAACTATCCCTCTTTAAATGACCATTTATTGTCCCTATAGGAATAGTCTTGTAAAGGGATGAATACCAAATTCTAAAGCTGCTTAATTATTCAGGAAAACTCCTTAATTATGGTGTTTAAAAACTTTCTACCACCATAAGCAGGAGCTCTGTGTGGCCTCAGAGAACTTTTAAAATTGTTCAAAGAAATCTTTCTTTAGCTGTGTCATCTATGACTAAAATTTCTATACTGATCCTTTGCCTACTGTAGCTACTAAGTGTCTCAACTGTTATTTGTTGAGCACTTACTATGTGTAAACTTGAAAAAAAAGTAGATGAACCACCTATAGCTTCACCTTTCTTAGGCAGAATTAGTTGGTAACAGTATCATTTAAATTTAAAATGATGTATATTCAAAATTACTCTTGAACTTTCTCTAAGTCATTCATTACACATAGGTAATATTTTTATCTACCAAATCATCTCAATTTAAAATGATGTATATTCAAAATTACTCTTGAACTTTCTCTAAGTCATTCATTACACATAGGTAATATTTTTATCTACCAAATCATCTCTTAATAAATAGACAAAGCTAGTTTTCTATATAGGATTGGCACTGATCTCTCTTTCCTTACCTGAGGAAGTGGGAAAAATGAGGGTCACATGTAAAAGTTAAATGTGAATATAATGTGATTCTATTTTTAAAGAACTTGTATCACTGTTGGCAGTGAAATAAACTAACTCCTTTTTCTGTTTATATTGAATGCTTCCTGTGTCATGTAGTTCTTCTGTGGACTCAGTTAACTTATATGTAATTTTACGTAAATGTGTTTAAAATTAAAGAGCATTCACATCACAATCATTCCAAGGCTGCACGGCTGACTTGATAGCTTACTTCATGACTCAAGCCAAGATCTCAGACACTAATTTGGGAGGTTGGAGATCCTGCAATGCAAACAATTGGTTAAGGAGTCTTTAAACGACTGGCTGCTTATGTCTAACTCCCAAGCTCAGTAGTATCTTCTTTATTTATTTTTAAACGTACCTAAACAGGACAGTAAATTTTGGAGAAGAGCCTTTGTAAGAGAGAAATCACACTGGTGGAACACTTAGAATACTGATTATTCCTTCACTCCATTGTTCTCATAATAAAAATTTAGTGATGTTTTTAAGAGAAAGAAGATCACATATGCTTTGTAGAAAATGACTTTGGATACATTTTAGTCTCCAAAGAACTTCTAAATTCTATTTTCCTCAAGACTAAAAAGTGAAAAAAGCCTAGCATTCTGGTCATAAAATAAATACTACTTAATATTCTCTATTCGTGCCACATTGTTAGTTTTGCTCACATTTCTTCTCTTAGCCTCAGTTTTGACCAAAGCCTTCTTTAAATCACCATATCTTTGAAGTCTTTTTCTATGGAATAATAGAGCTAAGCAGATTTGTGGCGCATTTTTAACTTTTCCAACACTTCTACAACAGCACCCATTTTCCCTCCCAGCAGTCAAATCTGATTTTCCTTATTTACTGATGCAGAATATGATCAGACAGATCAAGTGGCATATTTCAGGTTCTGCAGCTATCCTGCATTTGACAGGAACTAGGACTCAAATGTTCTAGCTTCTAATTCTGTGCTTCTTCATCCAAGCTGAGCCCTAGTAGCAAATGGTGGAAAAGTTCGTCTCTTAAAATAGCTGGAAGAGAGGATTCTGAATGTTCTTGTCACAAAAAAGTGAGAAATGCTCAAGTTAATTGCTTTGACTTTTCATTATGCAATGTATACATGTATCATTATACAATGTACACAAGTATAAAGCATTATATTGTATGCTACCGATGTGTGCAATTATTTGTGTCAGTTTAAATAAAATAAAACTATAATGGAAAAAGAAAGAAAAGGGCAGTCTTTTATTCTCTGAAGTTGTCGAGAAAAATCTCATGAGATACCACTTGCTAAGTTCCAGACTCATATTCAACAGCATACTTGACATCCCTGTTTGGTAAATAAACATCTCACTGTTTTGTTTTTGTCATTGTAGTTTTTTACAAAACAGATTTATTGGGAGTATAATTGACTTGCTGCATATATTTAAAGGATGCAAGATGATGAATTTTAGCGTGTATTTACATTCATGAAACAAACACCACAATTAAATGAATGAATACATCACAAACTCCCCCAAAGTTTCCTTGTAGATCATTATAATTCATCTTATATGCTCCAAATCAGAACCTTTCATTTTAAACTTTAGAATGTCTCTAACTTAGCTACCCCTGTTGTATCAGTTGGGATCACCATTTACCTTATTACTCAAACATTCTGTCACCTAGCCCTAGACAGTCAGAATCCATCCACTTTTCCCTGTGACCACCTGCCTAGAATGAACCTTCTGGTCTACAGTGCAGCTGTGTAACTGATCTGTGTGTATCCACTCTCCCTTTAACTAAATCGATTTTTATCTAGTAGCTACACTGTTCTATTAAAAATACAAATCCAATTAAGTCACTCTCTTTCTTGAAACCCCTCCAAAGCTTTTGCACTGTCCTTAGATTACAAAGCACACCCTTCACCATGTCTTATGAAGTTAGCTATAATCCCTGCTACCCACCTCTGGAAGGTTCCCTCTTCTCCTTCCTTATCTCTTCACCCTCTCCCACTCACTACATTCCAATATATCTGACTTTCTTTCAGTTTCTAGGACAAGAAATATATATTCCTGCTTCTATGTCTTTGTACCTTCTCTCACATGTCCCTTGAACACCCATTCTCTAGTTTTATGTGGCTGGCACCTTCTTGTCATTCACATCTCAGCTTGTATATTATATTTTTGGAAGAATCTTCTCAGATCTCACCATCCCTACTCCCAGTCTCCAGGTCGTCCCCTTGTTCTGTTATTTTATAGCACTCCTAGTGCTTTGAGTTACTTTCATCTTTCAGGTCTGTCTCTATCTGGATCTTTCGTTAGAATATAAACTTGGAGAACTTGCTTCACTCTGTTCTTCTGCACCTAGAATGTTCTCATAGTATTCATACATTACATATTAACAACACTCCTATAAGAAATGACCACAATCATCACTTTTTTGAAGAAGTAGAGGCTCAGCAATTTTAAATTTCTCAAAATCTTACAGCTGAGAAATAGTAACCTCACAAACCCTTTGACCTCTTTGTATGCTGCTCAAACAAATGGATTTCTATACTCTTACATTTAACAATATGCATGATGCCTGTGCTTAAATCCCAGTTGTATAACTCTGAAGTGGTAGAGTTAAGCCTGTCTAATTTGGCTTCCTCATCTTCAAAAGGAAGGTTAATGTAGAATGCAACACATGTTAACTATGGTATGAGTTCAAATTTACCCAAACCAGTAGTTCTAAAATTGCAGTATCTGTGTCAGCTGGAAAGTTGTAAAGGAAAATGCAAATTTTCAGGCCTACTGCATGACCACTGATACACAAATGCTAACAGTAGGTATTTTAATCCATCTTCCAGGTAATTCTGACATGCTAAGTTTTCAGACTCACTGGTAGGAAGCCTTTTAGTTAGTGTTTGGCATCAAATATGTGAAAATAACAAGGTTATTATTAACATAGGCAGGTAAATGGTCCAATGATACTCTTACCAAGAATATTATTGTCAGGTTGGCAGGATAATTTCTTTTCACATAAGACTGTTCCTCACATTTCATTGTATTTAGCCTTCTGGACTGTGAGCACTAAATGTCAATTGCAATTGTTCTAAATTTTATGGCAAAAAAAAAAAATCTATCTTATGCTCCTAGCCAAAGAAATACCTATTGTAGGTAAACAATTTAGTGCTGTCCTGAGTGAAGAGCCGTAGTTTACTAATAAGAATGGTGCTCCAGTATCTTTTCTTGCTCAAGTTCCAAATAGACTTCTAGTGAAAGGAGTTGTGGGTGTGAATTGAAAGAAATTTAAGTGGAATTGCAACACCGATATTTTGGAGCTGCTAAATTGTCATTTTATTGGGCTCCAGAGGGGAAGAACGGATGAGTCAAAAATGGTTCTGCCCTCAAGGAGATTCAGTATAAATGGAGAAGTTCAAGTAATTGCAAAAATAATTACATCACATAAAATAATGGACTTCTCTAAGAGATAGCAACCAATGCAGTAGTTTTGAAAGGGTGATCATTAGCTACATGGTAAAGTAGGAAAGACTGGTTGGTGGAAGCAGTAGTTGAAGACATAAACAAATGCCTTTGGCTAAATGCACTGATAATTGGAAGTGAATAATCACTATGCACATTTCTATGGGTAATAAGAGCACATACTATATGTATGTAGATGAAAATGAGAAATACAGAAGCACGACAAAATTGTAACTGAAAGAAAACTGTGCAGAAATAACAATTCAGTGTTGCCCTGTACAATCAACTGAGAAAAGTTTTGAAAATGCTAGCATCTCCTAACATTGCAATTATACTGTCAAATTGATGTCAACAGAGATCAACTTTACTATTTATAAACAAGAAGTTCCAATAGCCATAACCCAATGCTGTCTTCCTCATCAGAGATGAAGACATTTGTTCTCATAGAATTGAAGAAGAGTTGGTCTAGGAGTGTAGCTCAATGGTATCATGCTTGCTTAGCATGCATGTGGCTCTGAGTTTGATCTTTAGGACTATTATCAGTCAGTCAATCAATCATAAACCATTATCCAACAAAACTAAATACTTTTAGCTTGTACTATCCTCATGCTGTCTCCAGAGCTAGTATCACTGTCAAAATCCTAATGAAGTGGGTTGTAGATGGTGAAGAGTGATTATAATGTGCGATGTGTTTGAGAGATGTTTTGGGGTCTCCTTAAGGTTGGCATGGCAAGATACTTGTGTGCCAATCACAATCGATTGTTAAGGGAATGTTTGAAAATATTGCAAGGTCACAATTAGCAGGAAAGAGTACTAGTGAGTATTTAGTAATGGCTACCTTGAAAAAGTATTAATTTGTTGCTATTATTTGGACCTTAAATATCCCCTATAGACTCCTGTGTTAAATCTTGGGTCCAAGGTCATTGTACTTTTAATGGTGGTAGAAGATTTCAGGAGGTGGAGTTCCGCTTGCTAGATGTATGTCCTCAAATGGCACTGTGGCATCCCGGTCTCTTTTTTCCATTTGGCAATGAGGTAAACAGTCTTGCTCCACCATATGTTCCTGCCTCACTTCTGCCCCAAAAGCAGCTTGGCCAGATGAGCATGGACCAATTTAACTGTGAGCCAAAATAACCTTTTTCTCTTTAAAAGCTGATTTATCTTGGATATCTGCTACAGTAACAGAAAAGTGATTAGCACACGTGACATTGGAAAACATTTCTGTGTTTTGCTAAAAGAATCACATTATTATGTCAGAGATTATTATTATTTAATAAACAGTATAAATCAATTGTATTGTATTGAGAACATTTGCTATTGAAAATTTTCCAAAATATTTGATTTCTACTTAGAGATATAGTTCTCCAAAACATAGTCTTTCATCTTGATTATATATTCTCTCCATTCTGACACAGACTGGAAGTAGTAAGTTGTACTTTAAAAGTTGTTCATTATCTGGGAGAATATAGTGGGTTCATAGTAGGGTGAGCAGCTCATTCTCCAATAGTTTCAGGGCCTCTCCACTTGTGCCCTAATCAGGACTCCAAAGGCAAGATACAGCACCTTTTATTGTAGGTGACAATTTGAGTGACTCCTCTTGAATGCAGAACAATTGCTGCAACACTGATTATGTTTCCTTCTCTCTTCAATTGGCTCTAAGCATTGCAAATAAGACTAGCTGAGAGGTACTGGTATATAATCTCTAAAGCCGACAGTCTCCAGTTTTCTTGCATAATGCTCTCTGTGAAAGATATAATTTAACTCAATGGCTTAAGCACCTGCCTGGCAAGTGATCTCCGGTACCAAAAAAAAAAAAAAAAGAAAAAAAGAAAGAAAGATATCAGCACAGTGGATGACAGAGCCAGTTAGCTCCAGAAATGTCAACTGGTATGAGCCTAGGGATAAAGAAGGTATGAGTTTCCGGGGCACAAAAGTTTACAGAAACTGAAGCAACAGCCTTCAAAAACAATTCAGTTGCTATCTTAATTGTATTATGCAGATGGATCCTTCTCCATGTCATTCTCTCTGCATTTTGTAAAGATGCTTTTCTCCCTACCTGGCTAGCCAGATCAAGTTACTCAGGTAGTTCCCACCATCCTCACTGTCACTCATCCTCAAATGATCCTCTTCTTCGCAAGATAATAAATTCTGGGAGAGGCCTTGGATGAAGGCCTTTGTCTGCATATCCTCACAAGGATTGAACTGAGGACCACTTGGCTGCCCTAAACTTTGAATATGTCTTGGTGTCTTTACTCTAACCGTGGGTTGCATTGGAGGTGGTAGATTGAAATTAATTTTCTGGGATTCCAATAATGTTTCAATGGGATTATAAATACAGCTTTTTGGATTGTGAAGAAGACCAGAAAGGCCTTACAATATTTGGATTGCAATACTCAGTACTTGGGTTTACAATATTTTATGACACAGTCTCTGATGTTATGTGATAGCATGTCTGTCACATTATTAGTCACAAGTCAGTTCAAAGTCTACCATTCCAGAAGGAAGGGGTGCAGACTTAGTCACCATCTCTTCATGAGAATGCCACTAGGCTTCAGAAATACATATAGCATGGGACATATTGGTGGTGTTACCTTTGGAAAATCTGATCCTCCACAGTTCCACACATTTACTGAGAACTTACTATGGGGCAGGTTGCGCACCCTGGGAATGTCGTGAAGAAAGGCAAAATCCTTTTACTTGTGGGGCTTCCATTTTGTATTCATTATCTGAGGGTGGGAGAGCTAAACAATAAATAAGCAATACACTGTTGGGCAGATCTTAGTGCTGTGAAGAATATTAAAGAAAGTGGAGTAATGGGTTTGGGAACTTCTCTAGAAAAGGGCAGTCGGGGCAACTCTGTCTTTATCAGAGAACTTAATAATGAAAAGGACAGTCCTTTGGAGATATGGGCAGAACAGAGTTCCGGACAAATGGAAGAGGAAATGCATACCAATGAGGTAAGAAGGAGGTTGGCATGGATGAGGGGTAGGCAAAGGTCTGTGGCAGGAACACAGTAAGCAAGGAAGAAGGTGGTGAAAGATGTCTGAGAAGTAGGTTGGAATAGAGAGCTTCAAGGCCAAGACACGAAATGTGGATTTTGTGCCAGCCCTCATGTAAACTCCATGAGAGGAAGCCCTGCCCTTCTTACTGTACACTGTTGGAACTCTGATGCCCAGAGCTTTGCATAACATAAAACTTGTATTTGTTGAACAGAGAATGAATGGCTCAGCATCACCCCTTCAGCCACCACTTGTCCACATCCTAAGGCAAATGACAAAGTGAGGACATGTTCAATCATGACAGCAGTGACATCTCACTTAACATTTTTAGGTTAAGATTGGCTGGACTACTAAACTGCATCTATTGCCACCTAAATGAAGATACATAATAGGGAACTAATTATAATGTGTCCTGCTCTGCTCTTGAATAATTAAATGTTTTATTGCAATGTTGCAATCTGAATTTATTATCCTTTACTAGGGAACAAAGTTAAGCATAATGAGGGCTGTTAGTCTCCTACTTCTGCCTATATCCTGTACCTTCTATCATTTTTACCACTTTGATTAATGGATTTAATTTACTTTGACTCAGATATGAAATGAATTGGTAGAGGGAGGAGGTAAGACTAAAAATCCTTTTAATTAGTCTAATAATGCCAAACCTGCATGTGTTAACAAGGATCCATTGTTAATTAGCTTTTGTGGGTGTTTCTGGCAAGGTAGCAGAGTTGCTCTGAAATATGCTTGGTGATACTAGACCTACTGAGTTGACAAACAGAACGACATTACACATTCCTTCAAATGAAGAGTCTTTAATCTTTCAAGGTCTGAAGAGTTGCATATCATGGATGGACACTTCTCTAACTTACAGGGGATGTTTTGGTTTTTGCTTGCCTTTCAGGCCCATACTGGTCCCTTCTTTACCATCTCTGTTCATGGACCATGCACTCTGACTGTTGGTTGGATTTGGCCCATGGAAAGACCAACAGGAGATCAGGAGAGAGCAGTCTGCCCTTATCTACAGAGGATACATTTTAAGATTCCCTGTAGATGCTTGAAACCACAGACAGAACTAAACCTTATAAATTTAATGTCTTTGCTACCTTAACTAAGCACTTAGCATAGAGTGTAGCTATAAATTTGCAATTTAAAATGTGGTGGCAAAACCAGCATGAATTTCTTTTTCCTTTTTCACAATTTCACATGTAGAATATTTATTCTTACCATGTATCTTAACAACCTAAGCACACATTTCTTTTCTGTCTTTAAATTGAGAACTTTCATCTTTTCATTTAAAGGAAGCTTCTCTTTGTTAATCTGAAATTATCAGCACCACTGCTCTTATAACCTGGGGCCACTATTAAGCAAAATAAGAGTTACTTGGAGACAATTACTGTGATACCATGACAGTCTATCGGCTAATCAAGACAGCAATAAGTTACTGACAGGTTACCCTGAGTGGATATACTGGACAAAGGGATGATTACATCCTGAGCAGGATTCAGCAGGATGGCATAAGATTTCATTAGGCAACTCAGATGGCACTCATTTGAAACCATATGAATGGTTTATTTTTGAAATTTTCCATTTACTATATTTAACTATAGGTAACAAACCACGAAAAGGTAACCTGTGGATAAGAGAGGACTCCTGTATTTCTTTCTTGTCCCCTACTACTCTCCCACTACAAGATCGTCAGATTCTGCCTTTGAAGCTGGCTGTGTCCCTTGCCCTAAACTCAGTAATTCTTAAGACAACTTTCTCCACACCATGGTCATACTCTGGGTTCTGCTACATCTTTCTACTTTTTTCTCCTCCAGAACCCATGTACTAGCTCCTAGGGCTCTCCAACACCTACCCACACCTTTGTACATAATTCCTTTGGAAATAATTTCTCTTTGCAGTCTTCTTTGAGTGTGCTGTTTCTTATTGGGACTTGACTGATGTTTCTTTGTCAATATCAATGTTTGATTTATTTTATTACATGTAAATTGTTTTATACATTTCAGTAAAATTGATCACACCATTTGAACAATATTTCACCTTCTCTTTTAGATATGATATTGAGTTATGTTTAAAAAGTTATGCATGTTCACATACAAACTTTTTCTACTGACAGCATTTACAAGGAATTAATAAGGAATCAAGTGGGGTGTTTTGCTTTGTTTTGGTTTGTTTTGCGTGTGCATGCAGAGTGGGTGGGATGCCACTTTTAAAAGGTCTATCCAAGACAAACTTTCAAAAATACAAACTTCCCAAAATATATTAAATAAACATCTTGATGCAATCAGTAAATTTGCTCTTGAGTCATTATTTTTAAAATACTACATCATGGAGATTCAGGATTTAGCTCAGTGGTAGAATGCTTGCCTAGCGAGTGGAAGTCCCTGGGTTTTGTGCTCAGCACCAAAATAAATAAATAAACAAATAAATAAATAACAAAATACCACATTAGATTTTCTCTGAGAAGAGCACACAGATTTGAATGTTTATATGAAGAAGTAGATACTAGAAATTTATATTATTATGTAAATGTATGTATTTTATGTATATGAACAAAAAATATAATTCAAATATTCTGTAACTACAAATGAAAAAAACATGATGAAGTTTCTTAGCAGCCATTTCTGAGTGTTGGTCACTGTACCTCATTCTGAGTGTGTGGCACTCGGGTTTTTAGGAGGAGAGTCATTAGGTCTTTGTCTCCTTCCCATCTTAAATTTACATATACTTCCTAGAGGTTTCAGTGGGTTCTGTGTTCTCAGCTTGGGGTGGGGATGATGGATCCTCCTGGTAGATGTCCCTTATCTGTTTTGGCCTTTAGCACTTTGCTAATGGATTTCACTGGCAAAGGGGCCACTGAGAAATTCACCCCTGGGATGTAAGCAGCTCTTTCCTGTGCCCAGCCTTTTCTCCACATTCTAGCTATACTTTCCTAACTGGATGATTCTTTTAAACAATTTAAATTTTCAATAGACATTAAACATAAAGCTATATGTAGAATTCTCTACATACACATTGTAATGATTTATCGAGATTTTGTATCCAGGACAACAGGCACTGTGGGCACTTTGTTTCCCAAACACCTAATACAGTAGCCTCAACAGACATGGTGAGACAGTGAGTGAAGAGGAACTCTCTCTTAGAGATAAGAGATAAGTTAACATACAGCCATTGTTTGAAATACAGACTTCAAAAACACTGAAGTGATGGTGGAAACTGTAAAAAGAATTTAATTTTGATGAAGCCGGGAGGAGAGGAAAGTGGGGAGTGGAGAAGAGGCTTTCAACTGCACTGGGTGTATGTGAGATGGAGCGGGCAGAAAGTTTTAGATGTCTTTTCTCTATTCTGTCTTTAGAAGCCAAACCATGGCAAACATCCTAGGGCAGGAAGACTGGTCCCTAAAACCTGAAATGATTCTCAGCATTCAGGTTCAGTGTATTTTCACCCATCAATGATAAGAGTACACACTAACAGCTCTTGGGCACTCTTCTATCAACAAATAATTCTAGTTAGCACATAATGCCAGGGGGGAATCTAGGCAACAATAAAAAATTTTCCAGCTGAGCCCTCAGCCTTGGGCACTCAGAGCCTCTCTGCTAAGGTTTGCAAGTCAAGTTTTCTTCAAACTGAGGAAGACGCATCTGGGAAGTGTCTTCCAGGCTCGACACTTGTGCTTTTAAGCATTTTTCCCTTTCCGGATCTGCTGGCTCAATTAGGAGAAGCATTGCATAATAATCTGACCCTGAGCCAAGGACACAGGCCCACAGCAGCCTGGAGTACTCGGGCACAAAGCTATAACTTTATGGGGCTGAGTCTGCTGAGCAAATCAGTTTCCTAAGATGGATGGAGGCCTGGTGATCCTTGTGTCCTGTGATTTCCCTGAGATGTAGACTGTGCAGATGAAGCAGTCATTTGTGTTCCCATCATTCCACTGGGCTTTTCACAAGAGGTCACCCAGTTGTGTTCTACATGGAACCAAAGGCTTTCCATGGCTCCAAAGGTGAGGTGTGGTCTCCTCTTGCCTGAAGAACCAACCTACTCTGTGATTTGTATGAATCTGCATTGCTATCAGATAGTAACACAGAATCTACACCTGGTCAAATTTTCTTTATTATAGGAACATCCTGGCCTACTTTGTTTATATTCACACTTTCAGATGGTGCCTGACAGTTAGAAGGTTGGTTGTAGAGGGCTGTCAGGTGAAAGGAACTGAGAATTGGTGAGGACTATTCTGGGCTTACTGTCACCACTCAAGTTCATAATGCTAAGCTAAGGCTCAGGTACTCCTCTCTAGAGAAACTTTCCCTGACCTCACGATCATGACGTCCTCCATTCCCTAGTATGTCTTCCATACCTTTCCCCTTGGCTGGTAGTGCTGTCCCCTTTACTTACTCAATGAAGCAGTTGAATAAGGTCAAAGTGTACCCATCCAGAAGGCAGTACAAGAGTATAAAGAATGCTAATGTTCCAATAAAAATATTTCTCATTACTTTCAGTTTAAAGTATCATTTCCATGTCAATACAATCCTACTTAGATAACTATCTCTTTGGTTTTTAAGCCTACTCAATTCTGGATTTCCCTCTTCGGGATCTCACAGTACCATCGCGATACTGGCCAGAGGCAGTCACAGCGTGTCTGGGCCCTTTGCTACCCTCACTCTTCCCTGGTGTCCCTTGCTCTGTTGGTTCCTGGCCACCCCATACTGGTATCTGGTGAGGTTCACATAGCCCTGCCTCACGGCTGAGGTTCATGGCACCCTCCACTGTTTTCATCTGATGTGATTCCACTCAGCAAAGAAGAGCAGAAGTATTTGCTACCTCTGTGAACACAGAAATTAATTTAGATACTCTTCTGATAAGGAACTACTGTTCACTTTCAAAAGAAGGTGGTTCTGTACACATTTTGCCTTTTTAATAACCTCAACAATTCATAGCCACAGATTCTTCTTATCTGCACAGTCACATCTCAATCTGCTTATTCCTTATGAATTATAATCTATTCATGGATGAGGATGTATTTTGCCACCAAAATTTACTCATTTTGATTCTTTATTGTATTAGAAAGGATTAAGTTTGGTAACTATATTTTACCAAAGTTTTAAATACCTAAGCACGGTGCTGGAGATCTAGCTCTGCCGCATAAGCGCCTGCCTTGCAAGCACGCAGTAGTGAGTTTGATCCCTGGTACCGATAAAATAAATAAATAAATACCTAAGCATGTCAATATTGAATTAATAGACATACAAGCTGCCACCACGCCAGGGCAAGAACTATCAGTGATCCCTGAGCTCTGCATCATGTTGGAACTTGGGGCACTGGGAGAACAGGCAGCTTGCTCGCTGCCCTAGTAAGCAATCCAGCCACCCTCCACCCCCACCCCCACCCCAGTTAGCAAGTGGGAGCCGGAGGTTTGAGTATCACTTGGGAGGATGAATGTATGCAGTGTGGCAAGTAAAGGGGATTTCCTTCCAGCATCTCTTTGAAGGCAAATATTTTTTATCACTGTTTTGCTCAGTTCTGATTAATGGTACTGCTCTATTCAATATTCTGTTTTTATAAATTTGATATTTCCTTCCATTTTGCTCTACCTAATTGAAAGAACAGCTAATGTGAACAGAACAGGATGTACTGTTGTGCCTATTGCTGTTGTCTTAGTGACCTGCTGTGAGGTTCTGTGCCATTTTCACTGCACTGCCTCGCATGGGTTTGTCCTGTCTTGTTCTGCTGTATTTTGCTAACTTCAAAAAAAAAAAGTAGATAACAAAGTAACAAAATGCCTCCAAAAAACTCCCAACTCCACCAAAGTTGATCCATGGGGCATGGATGAGGAGAAACTCAAAAACAAAGCAACAGAATAATATAAGGTGATTAAAAAGTAAACAACAATAGCAAAACAGGTCAGTAAAATACTGAGCAACCTGAAACAGGCTATAATTAAACAGATAATGGACTTAAAAAGTAAAAGGAGGAAAAGAAAGTGCTCTAAAGGATATAACTGCATTTATGCTTAAGTGTGTAGGATTGATAACCATGTTGCTAAGTTTTTACTGTATCATTGAACAGAACTGTTTTCAGCCTCACTGTTTGAATCTCCACTTTGTATGCTTTAATTTTGTAACTTGAACAACTATGTCTAAGAAGACAATATGTAATTTATCAATTAGTGATTTCTTACTGTTTATTTTTTTCTGAAATTCTGTATTGTTTCTATCCCTTTTTCTGTTTTGCTCTTTTTCTCTTTAAATAAAATTTTAAAGATATTGAATTAATAAACATTATACTGTATTGCACTTCAGGTATATGTAATTATTATTTTGTTGTTTTTAAGCAGAGTAGGATTATAAATAAAAACCATAATAAACTTTAAATCTTGTTTTTTGTTTTTGTTTTTTGTACCAGAGATCGAACTCATGCTCCGGTCCAAAAATCGACAGACTCTTTTGTTGTTGTTGTTGTTGTTTGGGGTTTTTTTGTCCCCCGTACCTGGGATCAAACTCAGGACCTCATGCTTACCAGGGCTGGCCCTTAGACTGTTAAGCTAAACCTCATACCTAAATCTTGGTTTTTACAAAGAAAAGTAGATTTCATTCATATAATCAACTATACATTTCTACTTTAAGAAGAAAATACTTACCCTGAAGCAAGAATAAAACAGAATCCCAAATTAGTTTGTATTGAACGCTTAAATCCTGGAATATTGCACAGAGATGATTATATGTTTTGGATTATTCCTGCTGTTTTTATGCTTTGGAGATTGAACACCTTGAAGGCAAACTCAGAATTTCAGTAAGTCAAATTTTGATTTTTGTTTGTTTGCAATAACTGAAAGCAGAGGGGTAAACAAGCCAAACAGACAATGTAAAATAACTTTAACTGTGGAATGTTGCACATTTAACCTCCATCAAATGTCTCCTGTGATTATGTTTTACCTAAAATAATTAATTAATTTTGCTTTTGGAGACAGGGTCTCACTATGTAGTTCAGGCTGGTCTTGAACTCACTCTGTAGCCCAGGTTGGCCTCGAACTCACAGAGATCATCCTGTCTCAGCAATTTGAGTGCTGAAATTACAGGTGTGTGTCATCATGCCTGGCTTTTTTTTAAATCTAAATTTATATTTAAATTGATTAGAATATTAAGTGAGGGACATTCTAAGTTATCAGCTAAAAATGAATATTGAACAGAATATAGATGTAAATTAGGTTCAGAGTCAAGATGCAATTCTATTTCCTCTTACTCTGTAACTTCTAATCAGGTTAGTATATTACAGAAACATATTTAATATATAATTTCAGAAAGCTTTCTTCAGATGAAAATAGCTCATAAATGCTGTCACAAAATGCAGCCAAATACTAGCTTTTATTTCACCAGTCTATATCAATAATTAATGTATCAATTTGCTCCATATTTCAATCAACTTGTTAATTTACCCTTGCCCCAAATGCCCTATAGTTTTCAACTCCTTGTTATGTTTTCTTTGCTGGATATACTTTCTTTGCCTTTATCACATGATTCAAGTCATGAGGGCATGGGTGAAAGGCCTTCTGGGGTTTGTAGCATGAAAGAACTGACAACAAATCAAAGCAAAGCAAAACAAAACAAAACAAAAACTCCGAATAACCCTCAATAACAGCCAGTAGGAACTGTGCCCTCCTTTGCTCAGGGATCATCGAAGTGTGTAGATTTTTGTGTGCTGTCTCCTAACACTTTGCTTTGTAATGAGATTTGGAAACTGTCAGAAGTATTTAAGGCCCTGCAGAGGAAACAAACAGAATTCTTGTCTCAAACAACAGAAAGTATTGCACTATTTTATAATTTGAGAAATCAAAGACTCCAAGCATGGCAGAGAAAAACAGAAACCGTAATTTTCAACAAGAAAGGCTAGGCAGAGCATTTACCTTAAGGAAATAAATAAGCGACAATTTATGAGTCATCACTGTTTCCTGTTTCAGGCATGTTTTATGGCTTCATCCAAGTACTAAAGCATGTTTCACAAAGCTTACAGTCAATACAAGACTCGTGAGTGAGGGTTACACACCTCAGAAGCATTGAGCTCAGCTCGATGCCACAAAATAGACAATAATGTCTTCCTTTCTTCACTGAACACTGGAAAGTACATTACTTAAGATCTTTAACTTGTAAGAAAAGACAAAACATAGTCGAATAGAATGTCACTAGAGACCATCACATCTTGTACCACTTTTGAACCATCACAGTGATCTAATTATACTTCTACCATGTGATTTCTTTCTGCTTCCTATGTTATATTTTATACACTTGTCTTAATATCCCTACCAAATGCTAAGCAACCTGATATTAGAGATGAGTTTTTCCTCTTTGGAAATATAATGACATAGCATGTAACTTGAGCCCCACATATGATCAAATCTCAAAAAGTATCTTTTGAATTGAATTTTGCCTGCAGATCATATAGACCTGAACACGTTTTACAAGCCATGAAATATTTGTTTCATATTTATATAATAATATAATCAATAGTCAGCATTATATTGCCTGGACTCAAATCCTGGTTCTGTCACTTATTAGTCATTTAATCTTGGATGATTATTTTTAGGCCTCAGTTTCCTCTTCTGTAAAGTAATAATAGTGAGACTTAAATACTGTATGTCAATATGTGTAAAATACTCAAAAATGTCCTGTTACATAGATGACACTTGGCAAGTATTAATTATTATTATTCAGACAAAAATTTTAACTGTCTGCAAAAATTGCTTTTGATTGAGGTCATAAAGGAATGGCAGATAACTGAAAATTGCAGGTGTCTCACAAAGGATATTTGTTTGTAAGAGATCAAAATATTGTAAATCTTCTTCCTTTCTTTCCAAATAAGAAAATACGCAGACCCACCATGGAAATGTAGTCTCCCACTCTGTGAAGAGAGCAGCTCTGTCCCTGCAAAATATGCAAATTAAACAGACAGAACTTAGGGATAAAGAGATACCATGAATAGTTCCTCTCCAGTCATCTGTGTGATTAGTTCACTTTAGTTTGGGATATGAGATCCAGGTGTGTAGTGTCATCTCTTTCGATGACGTCTAGCACCATGTCATCAGAAGTAGAAAATGATGACAATTTAATAAGGCATTAGCCTGGTTGATCAACAATTTATACATTAATTTCTTAGGATTAAGTGATGAGCCTTACTTTGAAAAGCCCAGAAAGAGTAGTTGGGCTACAAAAAAATCAATATTGATTTGCTTCATGAGGATTTTCCCCTCTCTTTCCTCTTCCTTATCTTACTATATTCCTCAACAACTCTAAGGATATGGTGTGAAGAAGGAAAGACAGCCACTCTCCAGTGTGGTGGGACTAATCAGTTGCCCAAAAGCCCCTTTTCTTCCTTTTCTCTTCATTCTTGAAAATGGCATTGTCTATTTGACATAATTTTTCTACCATAAAAGCTACTTAATGGGGCATGCACTTTATTCAATGTTTAATACCTTAAGCATATCAAAAATAAGGACAGAAAAGAGTTGAAAAGTGTTATCAATAATTTTGATTTCATAGCTTTGTATTAAAATTTACTCCCAATAGAAACTACACCTCTTTGCAGGCCCAAAGAACATCTTAGCAAAATCTTTAGATAAGAAAATAGATAGGCTTGTTGGATTAGTGGGGAGGAAAGGAGGGAACTGCGTTAACTAGGTAAATTTTGAAGGGGTAGGAGGAAAGCTCCTCACAAGAGGGCTAGGAGGACTGAGAGATGGCCTGGGTGGCCATGGACAGTGGAATATCCGTGGAAGAGGAGGGCAGATGCAAAATGTTATCATCATTTGTTTTCTCTATGAGTCTAAGAACATAGCCTAATGTATCAATAGTTCCTTTTTTTGTTTGTTTGTTTGTTTTTTTTTTGAATCATGTATTGTCCTAGACTTGGCAAACAATGCTTTTTTTATTTTTTGAAACAGGGTCTCAATATGCAGTTCAGGCTGGCCTTGAGCTCATTTTGTAGCCCAGGTTGGTTTCAAGCTTGCAATGATCTTCCTGCCTCGGCCACTCAAGTACTGGGATTTCAGGTGTGCATCATGTCTGGCTGCATCGATTTATTGTGCTAAAAATTGTTTAAAATGACAATTTAGAGGAATATGCTCTAGTGGAGCTCTTGGTCCACCACTTCTATTCCCAGACATGTAACTGATGTCAATACTAAAGAGCTATGACTGGGGAGAAACATCATACCTGAAAGCTGAGCTGGAAGATCAGTGGAAATAAAATTTTGCCAAACAGAGTAGAAAAATTTGGTTATTACTGGCTACTCTAGTACTTACTGTAAACAGTGTAAATATGATTTAGATCTGATTTTGTATGTAATGCAGTAGATAAGGAGAAAGAAAGGAGAGGGCAAGTGAGGGGAAAAGGGAGTGAAAAAATGAAAGAGAAGGAGAAAGATCAGTCGATCCAACAAAGATTATAGAAATCTTAGGCAACCAGAACAGGAGCACTGATTCATAGGCAGTAGATAGCTGGAAACAGTTGTGAGAGGGTCCAAGAAGCCAAGAATTAGAAGATGAACATCCTGACTGAGGAAAGAGCCTTAGCAAGTCTTGCAAAGAAGAAATAATATAATCTTGTTGATAATCTTGGAAAAGATTTTCATAGGGAAAGACCTCAGTCATAGCATTATATGTGTCTTCTAATGCATTTTTGACACTCAGGAGAAAACAACCAGAACCTTTCGTCTTAACATATTGCAGTTAAGAAAATCTGCATCTAAGATTATCTTTAAACCTAAAGAAGGAAATATCATATTATTTGCCAAACTTTTCAAATTCTCTTAGATGAGGAAACACCCCATTTTCTGTTCAGATCACTCGTAACATTCCTAGCTGTGTCCTCTTTGTCCCATAAAAACAAACATTCTATGATTATAAAATAATACTTCTTAGGGAGACATAGAAAAACATAAAACAATAAAGTCATAATTCCATCACCAGAAGGTAGCTGCTATGAATTACTACGATATGTATTATCCAACATCTTTTCTCCTCTTTATATTTAATGTATATATTTAACAAAATTTAAAATCATTAATAAGATTAGATATGTGCTTAAGAACCTGCTATGTCTCCTTGTCATGAATATTTTTCCTCCAATATTTTGATATTACATAGTGTTCCACAGTATGGATATTCTGTTTTTCACTTCTTGTTCTTACACATTTGAGATTGTTCCCAATTTTCGTTACCTGTAACTGCTGTTTGGCTAGTTACAATTTATCTGCCTTTCTTTTCTCATGTTCAAACCTTTATGATCTATTCACACATGACTAGCTGGGCCCTGTCTTTTGGAGAACTAATAAATTAGTCCACACAACTGAACTTGCTAGAGGGAAATCTAGAGCCAGGGAACTTTTACAACCAGTAGTGTCTGTGAGAAAAGAGCATCTGTTTGGCATTACACTACCCACAGGCTAATAAATATTAGTGCAGAAATTCCCATCCCCACACCACTGTTCTGCCTTTTTCCTGCATGTAAGAAAGCTTAGGAGCTCTGACAGCGAATTTTTATTTTGTGACAGCTGTAGACGTTCTAAAGTATAAACACCTGTGTTTCTTTCTCCAGCACTCAGACAACCAATGTTCTTTGGGAAGATTTAGGGGGAGAAATTCACAAGGAGCAACATGAAGCAATACTTTGCTGTAATAATCCTCTTACTAGCTTAGATCTAAAATGCTGTATTGAGTTAAATAACATGATCAGAGTTAAACAAATAATGACAGGAAAGAAATAGGCTAGAGAAACTGTATTTCAGACTATTCAGAAAAAATATAAGATATTGTTCATCAGAAAAAAGATCCTTATATTAAGAGTGTCAGAATAAAAGGGAGGACAAAAGAAATAAATGAAGTCTTAAAGAACATTTTAGAAAAAAAGAATGAACATTTATAGACAAAACATGTTACTGTGGGTTTAGAAATGAATGCAGGGAGATAGACGTGCATAAGCACATCTGAAACCCTTTTCTCTAATATTTAAGAGGTAAATATTTTAGGTTTTGTAGGTTAGGAAGATTCTCTCACCGTGCTACCCAACTCTGCCACTGTAATGTGAATGTCATCATAGACAACATGTAACAAAGGGTCTCGTTCTAATAAACTTTAGTCATAAAATCTGCTAATAAGCTGGATATGACCCATGGGCTACAATTTTCTGATCCCTGGTTGGATGAGCAAAATGGCTCAAGTTCTCTAAACTCCAGTTTCTTTCTCTGTAAAATTGAACTCATAGTTTTGGGGGTTGTTGTAAGCATTAAATAACAACTGTGAAAGTTCCCAGTTTACTGCATAGTATGAGGTCCACACTCACATGTGACCTCACTCTACTCATCAAGTCATTGATCAGAACCCACAATAGAACATCCGTTGCTTCAGTTAGTCACGCATGCAAATTCAAGACAGAAGAACAAGTAGAAAAAGTGATAGAAAGTTGTTATTGATTTGGGTAGTGTTTTTTCGATAAACACAATTCAGGACAAATCTTTAAAAAGCATCATCTTGATAATTGAAGAAACAGCAAAGTACAACTGCAAAAACAAATTAGCTCCACTTGATATAAGGTGATTTCCATGATTGTAAGCTCACTTTCCTCCTTGTCTCTAACTGAAGATTCAGATTAAAAAAGAAAAAAACCCTCACTTTTGAAAATTTCACATTGTTTTTAAAGAATTAAAGCATGAACTTACTGACATAGGCGAATGGTACTTTACCAAATATATAAAATAGTCTATTTGCCATTACTAACTTCAGCAAAGGTTGGCATTTCGAGGCTAACTGGAAGCATTTTGGTTCTCCATTTCTCAGCGTCCTACCACTGCGGGTTCTTTGAAGCATTTCTAAATGAGGTAATTTTGTTTTACACAGCATTTCTTGTAAAAATTATTGTCTTTTGTATATCTAATTAAAATAAAGATGTAATAAAGAATTTACTGCTTTAATTAGGGCATAAATCTTAAAGCAATTATCGCATCATTAATAATTCTTTAACAGACTTTCTTACACAAGATGAATAAAAAGATTTTTTTAAGCTGTGAAAAATCAATGTGCATTACTCATTTACATTAACAAAGCTACACAAAGTAATCTGAGGCTTCATTAAATTATTTCTCCTGTAAACCAGAGGAGTTTGGAGAGTCATTAGCAATTTATAACCTGGTGAAAATTCACTTATAAGGCAGAAATCTTATCCATGACTGGCTGCTTGTAGCAGTCTTTAAAAAGAAGAATAAAAGAATAGCAATATGCTAGAAAATGAAAAGTATATGATATAATGTTTAAGGGGGAATTATGTGGCAAAATGCAGTCACCATTATACTGTTATAATATGAATGATTCAAAACTCTATTTGATAAGTAAAATTCTTTAAAAATTTTCCTTTTATGTTTGGTTAACATCCTTCTTTTCTACCACATATGTGGATATTTGGGCTTTCAGGCAAAGTAACTTCTAAGAGATGCTGGGACACGTGACCCTAAAATGCAAGCATAGGAATATTGCAAATGATATTTTGAGTTTTGCTATTTTCTATAATTTCATGTAATATTACAGGAAAAATGAGAAGAACAGAACCAAACTAAGGCTAATCAATAAGTCAAACAAATTCCACATTTTATTTATTTATTTTTTGCCAAATCAGGAAACACTACACTGTTAAACAAAGATATTAACAGGGAGGAAAAAATACTTGGTGATCTAAGTTTTCATACTATTATTTTTGGTCAACACTTTGGAGGCTGATATGAGTCTCTCTACCATGAAAGCAAAAGACCCGCAAGTGTGCAGTGTCTAATTCCCTTGAGGAAGAACTATCTAATGGGTCAAACAAATCAGCTCAGCATTGCAACAGCAACTTTGGGCTCCTTTTATAGTATTTCTTTCTGAGCCCATTAAGGCAACAAATGATGAGTCATTTGGTAAACCCTTAGTTAACATGGCCAGGTTTTGACATACAGTAAGAAGTGATGACAAAATCATTAGCGTTAGGGAAGACAGCAATACTCATAGCAGTCTGTGAACACATGGCTGAAAAACTATCGCTGGGCCCTTGTAAAAAATTTACTTCAGTAGTTGTAGAAGAATTCCTAGAGCTTATTCACCAACTCTTCTAGAAAAACCACCGGAAAACAGATTTGTAATTTGGTAAGTTAATTTTCTCAGGTTGGTCAGAAGGAACTGTTGGGGTGCTGGGAGTCACTGGCTCTGCAGCAGGGGCACCTGGAAGGCGCTGTGTGTGTCTGGATGTGTCTGGATGTGTTACTATGCCACACAGCACTATATGAAGTGGATGCAGACACAGAATTTGCAAAGATGTGTTCCTCAATCACTGATAATCTTTGGCTTGAAAACAGTGCAGAAGACATGCATGAAGCAAAGGTCATGATGTTTTCAATTTTTTTCTATTATCTCTGTTATAAAGAATTTTACCATTTATAAATTTTGCCATGGCTGAAATTATCCATAGCATTGCTCTAATATGGAGATAATGAAATACCATAGTCTTACAAGGAAATGCAAAGTCATAGATGCTGACAAAAGCATTCCTTCTAATATATAGGGAAGGTGGCAGTGAATGCTTTTGTTTTGCTTGTTTGTTTTTTGGTACCAGGGATTGAACTCATGACCTCGCATTTACCAGGTAAGCACTTGAGCCACTGAGCTAAATCCCCAGCCCTGTGAATGCTAACTATGCTCCTCATATCCAAATTCTGATTCTTTCCAGGTGAGAGGATCCATGAACTCTAGGTAAGCTCATAGATAAAGGTTTCCTAGTGTATAATTTCTGTTAATAAGAGAATAGGGAAATTTCATGGAGTATCTTTTTGGAATTTACTTTAAAACAATTGGAATATGTTTTTTGTCCCCTTTTTGCTCATTTCCCTTCCTTCCTACTTCTAGAGTATGGATGAGATGGCTACAGCTGAAGCAGTCATGTTACATCATGTACTGGTTGACCTTGGAAGTAGAGGTTTATTTCATTCAGTCTGTTTTAACAAAATACTATGAATTGGATGGATTATAAACTCTCCGTATTTATTTCTCACTGTTCTGTTGGCTCAGAAGTTCTATATCAAGACCTTGGCAAATTTTGAGCCTAGTGAGGATCTGATCATCTTTGATGAAAAATTCTTGTTTTGTCTTTACCTGGTGGAAAGACTGAAAGAGCTCTCTTGGGTCCATTTTATAAAAGCACTGACTCCATTTCTAAGGGCTCCAGTATCACGGCCTGATGACCTCCCCTAAGATCCTACTTCCCAACATCAATAATCCTAGGGATTAAGATTTCAATACACAGAATTTGCAGGAACACTGGATTAGTCTACAGAATATCCAAGACTGAAAAATTTGTAAGAGGTTTATTTAGACTCATGGTTCTCAAAGTCCAGAATGGAGCAGGCACGTTTTGTGAAGGTGGTAGATCATTTTCTAACATGGCGGGAAAGCAGAAGGGCAAGCAGGAGCATGTGGAGGAGACAAAACATGAAGAGCCTTGCCTTAAAACAGCCCATTTTCATGAGAATTCCACCTCTTTAACAAAAGCACAGACCTATTCAACAGGACAGAGCCTGTGCCCCAAATACTTCCCATTCCTCTCCATATACTGACTTTGCCACACTTGGGTCAACACATGAACTCTTTGGAACACTCAAATTACAGCAGATACAGAACATTCAGACCTCAGCAGATGTGTAGATAAGAGGCTGATGACCCATGAGGACTTCACAGAGCTGGAATGCATGTTCTCAGGGTCCTTCTAGCTTTCAGTATGACAAGTCAACAGGTTGCTAGGGAAATAAAGGGTTGCAAACAACATAAGGATAAGCAAGGTTTACATAAATGTGAGCGTATTTTCCCTTGTAAAGCGATGTTAAATCTGTAGTCAAATATCCCCACTCCTTTTAGCATATGAATTTTGATTACTAAGGCCCTCTCTTTTTCAAGATTTATAGGTAAAAATCCATATTTTCCTTCAGAATTGTTTGGTTTTCTTGCTTAATATTTAATTTTTTATCCATTTGAATGAATCACTTTGGAGTTGTTTATATAGTAGGGAATGTATATAATTTTTACTAACATTAATTTCAATAATACTCAGGTAAGCATTTCTTCAATACTCCCTTTCCTTCCCAGGACTATTACAATTTTACTGTTTGAAGAACCACATGAATTTATATTTTTCAGAAGAAACACAAATAATCAATAAACCTATGAAAGTGTTTATTAGCAATGATGATAAAATGATGTTGCTTAGCAAATAGGTCAAAATCTAAAAAAAAACAAACTTGACATGTATACAGTGAGACAGAGACTCTCTTGTCCAACCGGTGTGAATGTGAATTATTATATTTTATGGGAATAAATTTTGCTATTGCTGTAAGAAACTTATGAGAGTTTATCTTTTCTGTAATGGTTGATACATTGTGTCAATTTGAGAAGTTTAGAAGTTCTAAGCAACTCAGCAGGGAACCAGGGCCCCTACTTTATGAACGAACACCTTCATCCTGTGCAAGAGGAGGGCATGGAGATGGTGCGAGTGCTAAGCCCCACCACCCAGGCAGGTAAACCTACTTACAATATAAGGGAGGAAAAGAGGCTTGCTCTTCCTCTTTTTGCTTGCTGTCTTCTGCCTCCTTGAAGTACTGTCCCTGTGCCATGACCCTCTGCCTTCGAGTCAGCTGGTTATGGGCTGAAACCTCCACAAATTGTAAGCTAAATAAAACTTCCTTTCTTTAATTTTGGGTGTCAGAAATTTTGTCTCAGCAATGAGAGAAAAGTAACCAAGCCATCCTCCCATCTAGTAATTCCACGTTAGGAAATCTACCTAAAATAATTAGTTTAAGATTTTAACAATGAAGTTCAGAGATGTTCATTTTAGTTATTCTTAGTAGTGAAATATTGTTTTTAAAAGTACCTCTATTAGAAGCCTGAATTAAATTATGGCACATTTATCATTAGGATACTATACTGCTATTAAAGAGGGTTCTTGAAAATATTGTAGTAAGATGAAACAACGGTTACAATATAGTAATAAGTAAATATACGTATATATGCTTTAATTTCAATTACATTTACAAAATTCAAGTATTATTTATAAAACAGTACTAAACCATGATTTTTATACTTTGAGTCTCTTACATGTAACACCACTGTTTTACTGCCAAATATAACACTCCTTCTCTCATTAATACCTTGAAGATTATGAAATGAGTTATGGGCTCACTAGGAAAAAGCTGATTACTACCCAAAAGGCATAAAGTAACAATAATGCAGAGATGCATCTATTTGTACTCTGAACATAGTGACAATCAAACTGCCTGGAAAATGAAACTCCCATAATTTAAATGTACCAGGTCAAGGAAAATTGATCACGAAGTCAAGTACTTTGTTATCTGGCAAAGGAGTTTTGGTTGGCTTGACACAGAATGATCATTTATGCTTACCCAACAAAGACTGGTCTGAGCTGGACAGGTTTGAAAGTTCAAACACTTGAGAACATAGAAATATTGTCATCTAGAATAAATTAGATTGATGGCCTCAATAAAGAGAGACACATCTTGGTAGAATGGCATTCTATTGATTATGGGAGCTGAGCATGGAATAAACTAATATTCTGATTAATTACAGATTTCAATTTGCTATGAAACCCTAAAAAATTATTTAAGATGACTCTAAAGTATACCAAAGATTTATCTACAAAAGCATTCCTTGTAGAAATATTTATGTTGATGAAAATAGGAGAAAATTCAAGGTCTAACAATTCAGCTTTCTATATAAATAATACTTTTATATAATAAAATCATATACCACAATACAGAAGAATATGTTACAGAATACTTGATGAAACAGAAAAATGTAAACAACATATACTAAATAAAATGTGCTTGTTGGACTTAAGTCATTTTGTATATTCATATCCATTCATATACATGTGAACCCTAAGTTTTTCACCCAAACATTATATCTAGTGGTAATGTCATAATTAATTTTTATTTTCTTTGTGTTTACGTCACTTGGTAAATTTCTTGTGACAATAAGCAATGTCTCAAAAGTCTTAATCTTCTCACCTGTGAATCCATTAAATAAATGTATTAAAGCATTGCAATTGTGGTGAAATCTTAACAATTCTGAAATATTTGTTTATACAAGTGGTTACAATAGTCCTTTTAAGTCAGTTTTTTAGTTAACAGTCATGGTACACTGCTCTTCCAAACACAGGGAGAGGAAATCAACCCTTCAGTGGAGAGTTTGATTATGTAAAGATAAAATCTTACTGGAAGACCAGGAGTTGAATTGAAATCACAGTTGGTTAAACAGTTATGTATGATATTGAAAAAATTTGTCCTCATTCTTTTTTCTTTTCTGTTTGTTTTATTTTGTTTTGAGTTGTGTATAGCCAAGGGGTAAGGGCAGATTATGTGTTCCTCTTCTGGGCCTTACATGAGGAGACAGGTTGGTTCCCTTGGACACTAAAGGACATTTTGGCTTCACATGTGGAAAACATAATCAAGGATAGCAACAGTGGAACCGATGATCAGAAACGTCTATATATATACTTGGCCTTTCATGTTCCAAAAGCTCCCAACATGCTTCAAGGTATAAGACACATAAAAACTTAAAGCAAGTTAAGTTATGCTCTTTACCAAGAAATGTTAATGAGCTAAGGCTGTAACAACCTGGTGTTAGAAGACTCACTGAGAGGATTAATATTCACTTAGATTTAGAGGGCAGGGCAGAAAAACCCTTGAATTTCCCTTCTTCTCCATCAAATATGATTATCTCCCATATTAGGAATGCATTGAGCTTCGAGGAGTATTGAACTCATCTAAGTGGCTCACATGCACAAATTTCACTGTCACATGTGGCAGCAAGATAGCATCTTGCAATGGTTCACCTATCAATGATATTGTTAGAGTCAGTTTCTTCTTTTCTTTCCACTCTGCTATCCATGGTACACTGGATTTTTATCTTTGGGTTTGTGGCGTTGTGACTGTAAGATGGGTGCCAGATCCTAACATTCTATTTGCATTCAAATGTATAATAAAAGGAAAAAGCCAAACACAATTGCCTTTTTAGTAAAAAAACAAATGCTACCTCAGAACCACTACTTTTACCAATAGCAACGTTCCGTTAGATCTGTCCGTGGCCACCTCTTAACAGAAAAGTGGCCAGGAAAGTATTTCATGTTTTTCCCAGCCTTTTAGAAAAATGAGCCAGGGAGAGTGGAATTAGAAGTTGCTCTCTGTACTCATGAAGTAGCTCTCACTCCCTGTGCTTTTCACATTTATATGACAATTTTTCTACCCTTTCTTGTTATTCATTCAGTTTCTTCCCATAATAGTTATGCAACATCTCTATTTTTAAATTCTCTGATAGGTCTAAATATAGAAACACACACAAAAAATTGGAAGCTTGAGAGACAATAACAAACCTACTGATGGTTTTGTAAATCAGAAAGTACCAAGGGGCAAACAAAGCTTTTGGACAAGATAATACCAACATTTCCTTCTGCCCTGCTGATAGGCAGATGGGTGGGACAGGGTACTGCCTCATTCCCTTGTGGGTCCAGTGCTGTTTTTTGCCTGTTTCTCTTGTCTGATTTAGCTCAGGTTGCCAAGATGGCACAGCTGCTGGAGAAATGAATTCCATTACTGTAAAGAATAAATATCCAGAGGCATCTACACCAGTGTATCTTGAGTTGTTTCATAATTGTGCCCCAAAGGACCCTTTTATTTTTCCCTAATTATTTCACCTCTAAAAATTTAATGGACATATATTTTTATTAATTATAGGCCTATCTACTTCATATATGAAATTCACATGCTGCCTGTGATTCTCCTGTCACCATACCCCAAATCGGTTTTTGTTCCCTGAGGATAATAGTGAACTGCGAACCCCACCCCATACACACACAAAGAGTTTGTGATCTGCAATGGTGATACTACTTCTTGAGAATGGATTAGTAGAAGGAATTCAGAAAATATCTGAAATAACCCTTGAAGAATAAAGAGAAAACATACATACAGAATAAGAAGAAGCATTAGGCGTTCTGGGAATATAAGAGCAAAGCTAGGGCAGAACAGTAGGAAATACTGAGATGCAGAATTATATGGAATCATAGGTATAGAAAGGTGATAAAGAGATATGATGCTCAAACATGGTCTCACTCAGATTGTACACTCTAAACCCTCAATTTAGGCTTAAAGGGTAAACAGTAACAAATCAGGAATGCATTGTAGGGAGGTGAGATTATCAAGCTATGGAGATTGGGGTGATAATGGGGAATTTGGCTGGTTTTCCCATCTTTACTTTTACTTCTCAAGATAGCTGCCTCCAAGAGACTATACCTAAAGGATCTTTACAAATTTAAATAAGAACCCATCTAAATTTCTATTGCAAAGAATAATCCAACTCATATAGTTAAACAATGACTGGAACTCACAGAAGCAGCACTCAGAGAGCTAATGCTATAGTAAAAAATGACCGAGTCAGGAAAAAGTTTGCATAAATTATCAAATGGCAAACCTCTCCCCTGAGCTTCCTACAGCAAGAAAAACACCTAGGAACTTAGGCATAAATAAAAGTTGTTTTATGCTTTATGTTTTTTCCCAAAATGGTCATAATTAATTTTGCTGACACAAATACCCAAGTGGTTAAAGAAGAAAGGCACCATGTTGGTGAAAAGACAAACCCATTTTTGCCTAATACACTGGAGAAATAAGTCCAGATCATTCACCCATGTGAAAGTAATCTTTATAGTCTTTCCAAGGTCAGCAAGACCTCTGGTTAAAAACAAACTAAGAAGCTACTGCATGAATGCAAATTCATTAAGGTCATACTGTGTATCTCATTAAACCAACATTTCAGATAAAAATTACCTTAAAAATGAATTTCAAAACAAAATAATACGAGATTCTCTATCACTGTTAATTTCTTATCCTGTTTTGAAATTCTATATCATTGTTTTCATTTTTGTTTACTTTTCTCACTTTAAAATAAAATTCAAAAAATTTAGAAAACTGAAATATAAAGATCTCTTTCATGTGCTTTGTGTAGTATTGCTTCATCCTCTTGAGAAAATATAATACACATACAAGCATAATATGTGCCCACACACACACATACATGCACACACACACACACACCCACAAAGAGAGAGACAGAGAGAGAGAGAGAAACGATAGCATCATTTCAAGAAGCATGAAGCAAAAATAAAAATTAAACTGCTGTGGAGAGGTCAGTGAATTACACGTTACAGATAGGTCAATTCCTATTGTCTTTAACTCAAAAGGGAAGAAATCTTGGCAGATTTTTTCCACTGATTTTATTGACTCTTTTATTATTATAAAGAAATTGATGATTAGCCTAATTCTTCAGTCTGGACAATAAATCTATATAAGAATGGTGCCATTCAAAGCTCAGAGCCTCTAGTATCCTCCTTTCTAAATGCACAGGAAAACTCATTCACATGAGATCCAGTGTCTTTTTACCACATGATCAGAATACAAGACCTGCAAATAGGGCACAGGTTAAAATTTCATAGAAGATGACTACCCAGATCAATTTGGTATCCAATAATGGACTCAGATAAAGGATATTAGAGAAAAAACTGATGAAAGCTGAATAAAGTCAGTAGCTTAGTTAAAAATAACATAGCAATATTGTGGTTTAATTTTGATAAATATACTTGGTTACATAAGATGTTGCTGCTTTTATGATTTGGATCTAACATGTTCCCCAAAAGGCTCATGTTCTCAGAAGTGGAGATTTTAGAGGTAAGTGTTTTATAAGGCCTTTGAATTCATTAGTGGCTTACATATTTTTAATCTGATGGCATATTGAAAGGTGATGGAAACTTAATTTCTGGGGCCTAGTTGATGGCAGTGAGTCATGGGACATGAAATTTGGGGACTATATCTTGTCCCCAACCTCTTCCTTGCTGTCTCTGGCTCTCTGTCTGTGCTTCCCGGTTTCCATGAGATGAGCAGCTTTCTTCTGCCAGGTCCTTCCACTGTGGTGTTTTCTGCCTCATGATAGGCCTAAAAGCAATGGAGCAAGCTTACCGCACACTGACACCTCTGAAATTGAGCCAAAATAAGCCTTTTCTCCTTTAAGTTGATTTTCTCTGTTATTTTGCCCCAGCAATGGAAAGCTGACTAACATACTACCATAGTGGAAATGGAAGAAAAGTATGTGGGAATTCCTGTACTATCCATGGAACTTTTTGGTAAATGTAGGATTGTTACAAATGAAAAGTTTATTTTAAGAAAGGTTTCTCTCTTGTTGACCAGTCTGAGTATACCATTAGTGTTCTTTGGTGAAAACCATGTTTTGTTATCACTCTTTAACATCAGGGATTATTTTGACTTTTTTGAATATAGAATCATGTAATAAGAGCTTGTTGAATTTGATTCTACAGTATAACAAAGATACTCTCAATCTAAAGTTGGAAACATTTGGATCTGGATTTTGAGCTACAAGATCTTGTGTCAGGCATTTATCCTTTTGATACTTTCTCCACAACACCCTATCATGAAGAAACCCTATCTTACTCAACCCTGGCAGCCTGATTCCCACTACCTGCAGGGACACAGAACAAGTAAGGACTCAAAGTCAATTTAAACTAAACTAAACTAAACTAAACTAAACTAAACTTAAACTAAAATCTTAGTTTAAGATTCCAGATCCTCCGTGATCTAAAGAGGCAAAATATTTAACATTTCTGAGGTTCAATTTCTTCATCTTTAAAATTAACTGCTGAGATGATTAAATGGGGTGATACTGTACAACACTCAACAAGCTAGAAGATTAGTATTTTTTTCTCTGCAGAACAGCACCTTTCACATGGAATCATGTTTACTTTTAATCCTGAAATGCTTTTCTAGTACTTATCATACATAACATCCCATTCTAAATGTTTCTCAAATAATGTTATTTTTGTTATCTTAACATGGTACCTGGTTCTATGCAATTCTTTAGTAAAATATATTCGCTTATATCTTTGCATTTTAGAATGCAAAGATACAGACTGTGGAACTGAATGGTGTGGGTCCAAATTCCAGATGCTTCCAGTAACTAGCTGTTTGATTTTGGCACGCAAAGTAATTTTTATGCCCCAATTTTCTCATCTTCAAATGGAATAATAACAAATATTTCATTAGGTTAAGATAACAAAAATAACATTATTTGTTCCCTGTGGTCTCCTGAGAGTACCCAACACACAGTAGGAGCCTACTCACATGATGCTGACTGAATGCATGCATAGTAGCCCCACTGAAGTCACCCACCAATCTGAATAGCTGCCAACCTGTCTCCCTGCATCTTCAACATTATAAAAGAAGACAACTGGCATTCACTAATGATCTCCTTTGTTTTAACCCTTGTGTCTGAAACATTATACTTTCATTCAACCTTTAAGGGGCATGTGGATATTTCCTCTCTCCTCCTGCAGAAATCAGAGTTCTGAATGTCCTTCCCAGAGATACATAACTTACCAGAAGTAAAGCCAGGATCAGATCCTCACTATTCCTGCTTCCAAAGTTCAGAATTTTCCAGGATGCCTCGTGGCCACCCAAATGAGCTCATTGCTGGGAAGATGTTTTGTTTAGAAGTGGCTGTTCTTTCACCTGACCCAGGTCTCTGCCTGCATGTCTTCTCAGAGACTTTCGCTGACCTTTCACAGAGTGTGTTACATCCATTTGTTGTCCCTTTATTCTGCCTTCTTATTTCCTTCACAGCATTCATCATTACTCAGCATCATATCACTTTTTGTGATGCTGCCTCCTAATTGATAAGTTTTACAAAGACAAGGAACATACCTGTCTTGGTGGCCACTGAATCACAGGAACTGTAAGGCTATCCTCCATTCAGGATGAGCATCAACACCACTGAAAGATTAAATAGAGCCCTTGTTTCCTTATCTTCAAAATCTTCTTGAGCTTAGAAATAGTCCTCTGCTGCTGATCACAAACTGTCATAATTCACCTTTCCTATCAGGAAACAATTGGCCTTGATTTATTTTTATCACTTTATTTATACATCTCCTGCAAGAGTGAAGCATTGATTTTGCTAAGAGTTAATGTTAATAGGATCAATAAACCACGACAAGGATGTATCAAAGTGTCGTCTCTTCACCCAGACTCAGGGCAGGCAGTACTGCCAGGAGACAACATCTACTGAAATCTGCCCTGCCCCAGTGATTGGAAAGGAAGTACAAATTAGAGAATTAGGAGTGAACTCAGCACTTTGATGATCAGATAACACACCAAACAGCACCACAGGGTGCCTGCAAATGAGAGTCATGTTTGAAAGCTGCCCTACATACTCTCCACACTAAAGCTAGAATATGTGAGGGAGGCAGCCAAGGGCAGGGGTCATGTGAAGAATTAGCTCCTTTGTTGGAATCCTATTTTGAGTGACTGGGGGTAAATTGGAACAAGCCATTTCCCTGGTGGACTTGTCTTTTACCTGCTTTTGGAAGTTTCCCGTTTCAATGTGTGAAAAGCAGGCAGCCAGGCAGCCGAAGGGAACCAAAGAGTCCACTGCTTAATGGTGAAGCTAAATAGGATTAGCAGACAGATTTTTTGACCTGTGCACATGTGGTCTCCTTTCCTCCCATCTCTAGACTCTGATGCTACCTAGGTAAGCAGGCCTGCTGTGATGAAGATATACAGACTGAAAATCCCTCCCACTTCTGACATCTCCAGGGTCTCTCCAAAATGTATCAAAGCACATCTTCAAAACTTCAGGGGAAGGCGGGTGGCAGAAGCACATAGGAGCTCTCCTGAGATCACACATGCTGGGGCAAGTGACCTCTTTCCCACCCAAGTCGATCATTACTTAAACTCTCACCATGGCACCAAAGCCAGAAAGTCAGTAGAAACAGCTGGAGAGCTTTTGAGTCTTACAATTTCCCTGTCCCACTTTAGACCTACTGGTAAAGAGGTTCAGGGCAGGGTAATTAAAGAATAAGAATCTATACTCTTAAGTGCTCCCAAGAGATGTTAATGACTTTTAAGTTAGCATATTTTTAAGAGCTATTCTTCAAAAATTCCACTGATCCTCAATTATGAAGTGTGAACTTGATTGTATAAGTTTGATTGGTTTTTAGATTTGACCAGGGGATTAGTAAATCATACTTCTAGGTGTGTCTAGGTGGTTCATGGAGGTATGACCTTGGGTACTATATAAGATCCCTGGGCCCTTCCTCTCTGGTGATGTTTCCCTGCCTTGCTTCCCAGCTCTCATGAACTAAGCATTTTACTCTGCCATACCTTCCTCCATGATGTTTCTACTTTGGTGCCAGCTGACCATAGATTGAATCTGCTGAAACCATGAGCCAAATCAAATCTCTCCTTTATGTTGTGAATGTCTTAAGTATTATATCCTAGGAGGAGGAAATCCAGCTGCACATAGTCTGAATCCATTATAGCTGCACATCATCTAAATCATCTATAATGAATACAGGTGTACATGTTCTACTTGAGACCAAGGTTTCTGTTTTCTAAGGGGCTATCCCTGGTTCCTATCCAATAGATGGCTCCTCCCCTCCCATGGGACAAAAACTTCTTCAAACACTGCCATTCCCCCCTGGGGAGAAAATATTACCTGCCCTCTTCATCCTGGTGGTGGTGGTGCTAGACCAGGTTATATTTTCAAATTCATATTAAGGCCAAGTCCTTCTTACATCACCATCATTACGTCCATTCATGACCTCTTAATGGTTGCTCACTTTGGCTGAGAGGTACATCTTCAGTATATATGGGCAAACTATTTCAGGAAGATACCAAGTCTGCATCAAGAGGTAGAGTCCAGCAGGTCTATGTTTATTATATTTCATGTTAATGGCCCAGATTTGTGTTTGCAGTAACTTAAATAGCTCACAAAAAGGAATGAACAGCTGGTAATAAATAACTAATAAGGGCTATAGTTTTTTAAAAAGCACATTAGAAGAATCAAGCACATTTTTCCCTTGTAGGAAATCAGCAAAACAGATGCACTCACTAAATATCCACCAGTGTCTGCAACGTGCCAGGCAGTGAGCAATCAGACAAGATATCTGCCATTTATCTGGAAGGAGAAGGACAAATATCATGCAAACTAACCTAAGAAGCAAGATCATTTCAGATAGCCTTCAGTACCATGAAGGAAACAAGTGATGTACATTGGAGAATATGGGTAGGGTTACTAGACCACAGTTGAAGTGACATTTGAATATAAAGCTGGTGCTGTCACATACTCCTGGTGACATAAGAACTGGTTCAGTTTTCCAGGAAAGTAATTTGTCATTATATGTCATTGGTTGTAATATGTTCATTTTATCTAGTCATTTAACATATCTCTGAAAATGTGCCCCAATTATACCACTGATAGGAAAACATACAAAAGAAAATTTCAAAATACTGTAAAATATTCCAGTACTGGACAGATAAAGACTTCACAATATTTTAATTAGGAATAATTTTGCCTAAGATAAACCTCAGCTCTGATACTGTCACTGCACAAAGCTTCACACTATTTTATAAAACTACCTGAGGAATGCCAGCAAAAGAGAATAGTTCAATAAATTGAAAATTCAAACTATTCTAAAACTTTAGGATATTTCAGATTTTGGAGCTTTTTGGATTAGGGGTGCTTGATCTATAAAATGATGGTTCAAATTTTTGGTAGTGCCTTTCTCCTCTCTCCTTCCTTCCATCCATTCTTCCCTCTTTTTTCTTTCTTTCTTTCTTTCTTTCTTTCTTTCTTTCTTTCTTTCTTTCTTTCTTTCTCTCTCTCTCTCTCTCTCTCTCTCTCTCTCTCTCTCTCTCTCTCTCTCTTTCTTTCTTTCTTTCTTTCTCAGTACAGGGAATTGAACACAGTACCTTCACATTGAAATACATCCCCAGTTCATTTTATTCTTTATTTTGAGGCAGTGTCTCATTAAGTTGCAATTTGTCCAGCATGAGTTGAAAATTGTGATCCTCCTGCGTTACACACCTTCCATAGGTCCTGGGACTGATTCCTTTTTTGAGGCTCGGTTTAGATCCTATATCAAAGCAGCCTTACCTGATGCCACTGTTCTTGTAGTAATTTACTGCTTTCTGCTTACTGTTCCTCAAAACATTTTTGCCATATTTTTATAAGTTGAATTGTGTTCACCCACATTCATATGTTGAAGTCCTAACCCTCAGTTCCTCAGAATGTCATTATACTTGATTTAATGGCCTTTAACAAGGTTCTCAAGTTAAAGTGAAGTAGCTAGTGTGGCTCTTAGTCCAGTCACACTGGTGTCCTCATGAAAGGAGGAAACTCAGACACACTGAGAGACCTAGAACGATCATACACTTGGAGGAAGGACTGTGTAAGGACACAGAGAGGGGCATCATCTGTGAGCCAAGGAGAGAGGACGTGGGGACTCCAGACCTGACACTGGACTTCTAGCCTCTAGAGCCATAAGAAAGTAAATTCCAATATTTTAAACTACCCAGACTGTGATGTTTTATTCTGATAGTCCTAGCGAGATAATATGCCTTCCTACTGTGGTTCCATTGGAGTTACAGTTAGCAGTAGACCTATCCTATTTTTTTGTTCCACTAGTGAATCTGCCTACTGTGTAAAAGAGTTTGCTTTATTTATCTCTGTATTTAACTCCAGAGTCTTTTACAGTTTCTTACACATAATGATTCAATGAATATTGGCCAAGATAAATTTCCTGAGCATTTTGTCCATCACCAACATATTAATCTATTTTGTATATTACAATGAAATACTTGACATGGGTAATTTTAATTAAAATCCAGGTGATGGGCATGGCATTGGCATCAGCTTAACTCTGCTGAGGGCCCTCTTAGCTATGTCACACTGTGGCAAGAGTGTATGTGTGAGGGAGAGATCACATCTTAACACAGAGAGGCAGAGAGCCTGGGATTCCATGCTGTCTTCTGGGGATGTGACCTCCTAATTGACCTAATGACCCCGCTCAACCTACCTCTTACAGGCCCCATCACCTCCCAATCTGTTCACCTGCTCTAAGGATCAAGACTATAACATATGAACCTCTGGGGAACACATTTACACTATATCCAAACCATAACAACCAGTCTGTGGACATAGTATCTGTGGAATTTTAAACATGCAGGAAAAAAAATCATATTGTTAAAACTTCAATGAAAAGGAAGAATTTATATCTTAAACAATAAAAAATCAATTGATAGAGATTTTCTAAAAAAAAAATTTGCACAGTCAGCAAATATTTTCATTTTCAAATAATCACATGAGATGCTTCAAAAACTGTATAGCTATTAAGCGCATTAAAATCTCAGTTGTTGAGTTTCAGAAGTATCAAGTCCTCTTTCTCATGTCTGTAAAAACACCAGAGGTACATTATATTTTTAAAAGAATCATTTGGCAAATAATCTGCTATAGTTTCCATATATTGAAAATTCACTTTGGGAAATGTTTTAATGTCTGATAAATCTTTGTATATCACATATAATCTCATATTTTGTAAAACTACAGCTCAACTCAAATAATAATGCCTTTCGTCTCAAAATTTCTAAAAATTCTCAATCCTCTCATTTCAAAGTTTGCTATGAGTCCAAAGCTTCGCCATCACCTGAGCATTTATTAGAAATGCAGAATTTCAAGCTCCACCTCGGCCTACTGAATCACAATTTGCTTTTTAATGAGATCTCCAGATGATTTGTGTGCTCATTAAAATTGGAGAAGCACTGCTCTAGAATATGGTTCTCAGGATTAAATTACTTGTTCAACCTTTCCATCATGAGGATTTGTCTGAAGAGATGAAAAGGTTAGAATTTTCCATGGTTAGAACCAATACTATTATAAGATTCTTTATGGTTTTTGCTTTGTTTTTAGCCAGAAGAAAAAAATAGACGATGAGGCAGGATCATTTTAAAGTCAGAAAGCACTTCTAGCTTAGTTTTTTTTTATCTATCTGTAACTCAAAGACAGTGTCCTAGATAGGAGGAAGGATGGTGCAAAGAAATCCAGTGTCCATTAAATAAATCACAAAGTCAATAAAGAAATAGGTTAAGGTACAAATAAAGAACTGCTGCGAATGCTTCTGAAATGACTTAAAGCCAACCCAGATAGGATAATTTTAAAACAATAGGAAATTCTTGAGTTTCAGGGGCAACAATGAAAGGTTATGGCTAGAAGCTATTTTCTTTTCCTGTGGGATTAGTCAAATGCCTTTTTAAGTCATTTGTACTCTACTAGTAATTATAAATATTCCAATGGATATGAACAAACAACTCTATGATATATAAAGAACAAAACATTGACTTTTCCTTTTTTCCCTACCTCTATACACTGAATTCAATTGTATTATGGCTTATGAGCAAATTTAATGGTAAAAATGTTCTGTGGCTATAAAAGCATTTCTTCCCAGGGATTCAAACTGCTTTCTAGACATTATCTCATTAATTGCTCCCTTAAATCTTTCTTATTGATTTTTATATTTTTTGAACCAACTAGTGCAGTATTTTTTGCATATGAAGGAAAGAGTTTACTTGGAATTTAAGATCTTAAGCATCTTTTAAAATGGAGATGTTATAGCTCAACTGACAAGAAGTTAAGGCTTAAAAACGAGCAAAAAGCTCCAAAGTGATGGGACAAGGTTATGATTAATAATTAGCCAAAAGTTCCAAAGATGCCTTAGAAAATTATACAACAAATGTAAATACTTGATTAATGTACTTCAGCTATATCAATCAGGTGATATCTTTCTGAAGATCAGAGATGTTCCAAAATCTCTCTCTTGAAAAAGAAAACAAATACTAGCATACACTGTTCAACAAACCACCTGAAAAAAATATTGCAATGGTCACTAGTGAATAGTAGGGATTTGCTAAGATCAAGGGCATTCCAAACCCACAACATTTCTAATTTTGACAAAATCGTCAGTTTGGCAAAATAAGGGAATTCATGATATAACAAAATTTAATTAATAATGATAGAAATTTTTGTTGAGTGCTTCCCATGTGCCAGAAACTGTGGTGAGCACTTTATAAGCACCTCATTTAACAATCCTTTGAAAACTATGAGGAAGTATTATTGCCAACTCACCTATTAAGAAAAACAGTTCAAGGTCATGAGACTTCTCCCAAAGATAATGGTTTTGTGCATCACATGGTACACTTTTAAGCAAATAGGATTTGCTGAAAGGGCATCATCTGAGCAATATAAACTTTGTCCACAATGTACACAATATCTGGTTTATAATGCCTACCTGCTGTGGGCTCCCTCTCCATATCAGTCAACTTTCTTCACCTTGATTTCCTCTGCCAGCCCAACACTTGCCCTAGGAGGCATCAAATCACTATGGCCGTTCACTGCAGTAGACAATTGGCAGAAATGGGGGAGCAAGAATGTGCACTCATTTCTCAGACTCTCAGTAAACCCTCAACTTAGGAGGTACAGTTATCCCTAGATTTCAGAGAGGGGTTGATTCCAGACATCCCCACCCAGACATAACAGAATCTGTGGCTGCTAATGTTCCTTCCATGAAATGGTATAGTATTTGCATACAACCTTTATACATCCCCTTGAACACTTTAAATCACCTTAAGATTTTTTTTTTGGTAGTACTAGAGGTTGAATCCAGTAACTTTGCTGAGTTACATCTCCAGACCTTTTAAAGTTCTCTCTCTCTCTCTCTTTCTTTCTCTCTCTTAGATAGGATCTTACTAAGTTGTCCAGCCTGGATTCTAATTTATGGTTTTCTTTCCTCAGTCTCCCATAAGGCTGGGATTACAAGCATTAACAACACATCCAGCTATTAATGATCATACCTAATACAGTATAAATACTGTATAAAAGTTATATTGCATATGTACAGTGCACATTTTTTTTTCCCGCTAAACATTTCAACTCATGGTTGGTGGAATTCATGAAGGTAGAACCAAAAGCTACAGAAGGCCCAGAAGACACTACACACAGTCACAGAGCCCTCCAACTCCCTATGTGTCTATTCAAATAACTCTGGTTTTAATATATCTCAATTTCCTCAAACTTCTCTAATAATAATAATCTGGATATTGTTTGTTAAAAATATCAATTTGAGGGTCTGATTTCATAGCCAGTACATTTCAGACCATGTGGGGAAAAGTTGGAAAGTTGTTTATGGCAAGGTGGATAATAAAGTGGCTATTTCTTTGTATATTTTAAAATGTTTTAGAAAATGGTATTTTAAAGATATTTTAAAATATACAACACAGTCATTGAAAGAACAAGGTGATTGGAAAGGTTGCCCAAAGAAGAGTGTCAGAGCAGGGGTATCAATGACTAGTGATGCTACTCTATAGCTTTTGGTCTACCACAAGTTGCTGAACTGTTAGGAGCCCATTTCTATTATCTATAGTCCAATTTGATAGGGTTATTTTGAGCATTAAATAAGTTAGATCTTGTAAAACACTTTGAGAGGAGAAGACAAGATGGCCAATCCATGAGCAAGATAATACAAAGCCTCCTGGGAGAAATAATTCATATGCCAGAATGAAACACCCTGGAGAGACCCAGAGGGAGATGGATCCTCTTGACACAGGAAGAAATTAAAACGTAAAAAAACTCATCAAATATTTCAGGACTACAACTGAAACAGCTAAAAATTAAGGGACACAGCGTTTTCATGGTGACTTGCCAAGTCTTTGCCAGCTTGAATCTGTGCAGCCAACAGAGCTGCCCAAACTCGTTCCCACCGCCACTCACAGGACACACAGCAGCGCTGAAGTTGGGGGTTAGTGAACCCAATGGAGAGCGGAGAGTGGAGCCGGTAGAAGAACCTTCATTGATCCATGGTCAGTGCTGGGAATGAGACCCCACCACCATGGGAAGGGCGCGACCAGGTGGGTGACATGTTGGAATCAGGCAGGAGCCTGAACTGGGAGCGACAGTGACTTCAGTTGATTGCTCCCTCCCCAGAGCAGATTCGTGGGATTTGCTTGGACTGGGCCGCGCCCCTGGCCGGGACCCAATGAGCCGTCCCAAATTGATTCCCTGTTCCTAACACAGACTAACCTGGTGAAGGCAGCTGAAGTTTGGCTGGCCCAGTGGGGAGGGGCAGGCATACCCAGCCTGCTAACACCTCAGTGACAAGAACAGGCAGGAGAGGGCGGAGGTCCCTCGCCAGCATACTTCATAGGAAAAGTGGCCAACAGGGAAGGGGGCTGGGACCTGCACTGTAACCCATGTGGAGGAAGCCCAGAACCCTGAGAGCCCTGATTCAGGAGAGGGAAAAACAAGGGAGCCTGAGGGAGGCAAACACGCTACATCAGACATGGCTTCAATAGACATTAAGAGATATCTTCGGGACCTTGTAGACGAGCTCAAAACTGAAATATTAAATCAGGTAAAGCAGGATATGAGTAGAGTAATAAAAGAAATGCTCTCAGGAAGCATCTCTCAGGATGATACAGATGGAAGAAGGGAGGAACACAAAAAAAGAGAGAAACATTCGATAAAGAATATAAAGAAAATACAGAATACATGAAGCAGATTCAAAGAGACTATCAGGAAATTAAAAACTCCATTGAAAGCTGGCAAAACTCCTTAAAAGAAACTAAGGATAGACTATCAAAACTTGAAGACAAGTTTGCAGTGTGTGATCATAAAAGGAAAGATCTCTTAAAAATAACAAGGAAACAGGCAGTAACAATACAAAGGCTAGAAGATGACAAGAAAATCTACAATTTAAGAATAAGAAACATGAATGAAGAAGCAGGAATACATACAGGTGAATTACAAAGGCTATTCATGGAAATAATTAAGGAAAACTTCTCAAGCATGGGAAAAGAAAATGATATTCAGTTGTGTGAGGCATACAGAACTTCAGTCACCTACAACCAAAGCAGATCTATACCCAGACATATAATAATCAAGATGCCAGAAATTCAATATAAAAACAGAATAGTAAAAGCTGTGAGAGAAAAGAAACAGATTACCTATAAAGGTAAGCCCATCAGAATCACAGCTGACTTCTCAACACAGACCATCAGATCAAGAAGAGCTTGGAGTGAAGTATTCCAAACCCTGAAAGAAAATAACCTCCAGCCCAGATTGATGTACCCTGCAAAACTGTCACTGGAAGTTGATGGAGAAACAAGATGCTTCCATGACAAAGAGGAACTGAGGGAGTTTGTGACCAATCCAACACTACAGAAAATACTGGAGGACATTCTAGACAGAGAAAAAAAAATACCAGGATTTTAGCAACAATGGCAGAAAGGCTTCAATGAGTAGGGCAGGAAGTAGAATGAAGGAGAAAACTAGACAAACAAAGGCAGAAAAATAGCATATCAGAAATGAGGCAGAGAAGGATAACCAGAAACTATAATAAAGATGGTCTTGATACGCTATATTGTAAATAGTGCACCAGGACTTAAAACCCACATTACCCACACTACTCTGCTTAGATGTATTATATTCTGTTCCAGTCATTTTTCCTATACTAGATTTGAGGGCACAGGCAGTTATCCCGAAAATAACAGGATATAGTATGGTAATCATCCTTAATTTCCTGTTAACTTAATCTAAAACTCTGTAAAACCTACACTGTTTTACCATGACTGATCGTAATCAAATCTGGTTTGTTAGATCACTGTTTTGTACTGATAGATTTTATTCAAAGTTGTTATGATTGATAATATCAAGTCTGAGAGTATAGGCAACTGCACTGAAGATGACAAGATTCACTAGAATATCCACTATGGTTTGATTATTACCTGCCTTTGAAGTTGTATACTGTCTGCAATATTTTATTTTTACTAATATTGTTATTTACTGCTAAACTCAATCATACTTCTGTATTCAATTATGCCTGTTGATATAGACATTCTATTGAAGATAATAAGAAACAACACAGTAATCATTGTAGATCACCTTGTACTGTGGTTTTATATGATTTTTTGGTTTCATGTTTTTATAGGAATTTGTTTTGTTTTGTCTTGCTAAGTTTTGTTTTTCCCTCTAATACAGAAAGGATAGAAATACATGTAGAGACTCGTGCATGCGTAGCTGTCTACACTTTCACTGTTTGACTATCTACTTTGTATGCTTTAATTTTGTAACTTGAACAACTATTTCTAAGAGGACAATATGTAATTTTAACTAGTGATTCCTTATTGTTTATCTTTTTTTTTTTTGGAATTCTGTATTACCTCTACCCTTTACATGCTTTTGTTTCTCTTTAAATAAAAAAAAAACTTTGAATATTTCCTGACATAGAGTGATTGCTATAGGTCACTTTTCCTAGTATCTCTAGGTACAGATATGAAAAAATTTATTTAAAAAAGTGTTAGGTGAAATGAAATTGAAGAATAATTTATATGGTGTTATCATTTTCATATATTAAAAACTATGTTCATTTGAATAAATATAGACACAGCCAGGAAAGATTTGCCCCTCTTTATGGTACCTATTAGAAGAGGAGGAAGGGCGAGGAGCCAGAAGAGATGTGTGAAGACAGCTCTTAGTTTTTACTATATGCTTCTTCCTATATTATTTCACTTTTTACAGTAGTTATACTTTTATATACTTATTTTATAATTTAAAAATGAAAATTATATTTTTTAATGTAGAGGGAAGAGCACAGAGGTGGGCCTGACGTGTGCTCCTCTCCTGGTTAGGAAACAGTGAGATAATACAGAAAAAGGGCCCAAATCACCACCTGCCAGGCTCCACCTGCCCCTCAAATGCATGTGCTCAGGGTTCCTCCTGATTGGCAAATGCACAGAACACACAAATCCAAATCATTTTTCAGTTGGGTCACTGAGTAATTCTGATATTAGTCTCTTGATAGGAGAATGCTAAATTCCTTTTTGTTGCTGTTGTTGCTTTGTTTTTTGTTTTGTTTTCATATTCCAGTGGCTGACACTTTTACTTATCACAGCTAGGAGGGAGGCCCTTTCACTTCTCAATTTTCATGTTGACTCAGGACAAGGAAGCCAATGCTATTTCTTCACTTACTATTGGAAACTACAGATTGATAGGCAACAGATATTGGCCATTTGTGGGGAACTGTGCTCCTGAGACCTCAGGGTGGTCATACCACTTATGGCCTGCTGCAGGTAGTACAAATAATTCACAGAAACCACATAATAGAAGTAAAAGTGCAGTGATAGCTAACATTCAAGTGGTCAGAATGTGTCAGACACACAGTAACAGGCAACGATCTCACCCATTTTATACACGAAGGTCAGGAGATTAAAGAACTCCCCAAGATCACACAACTTGCACAGCAAAGAAATCTGCTGATTTTAGAACTCACTACTCTGTCAATTATAGTACCCTGCTGCTGAAAGCACAGGCATTTTATATGGCTGCTAATTAATATAATGGCACCTCTGTTCACAAACTTAATTCTTCAAGTTTCTGGTTGCAACTAGAATCATAGAATGAATTCTGTGACCAGAATTGTGGAAAAGATTAAGTTCATGAACCAAGATACCATTGTACAGTATAAGCAATATGGATTAGTTGTTTTAATTCTGTAGTCTTCTCAAGTGAGTAGGAAAGTGTTATTATTATCTCTTTTCTCTTTATCCCAGATCAGGAAATGGATAGTGAAAGGTTGAATGAAGTCACACTATTAATAACTGATGGGACCATGAGTTAGACTCATCTTTATTTTTTTATTTAGCCATTAGAATCTAGAGACAATTTTGTTGACACTCAAGTTATAGCCTTGTTATGGGAAGGGAAGACATGTAATTTTTTTTAAGTGAGGAAATTTTCAGAACATGGATGGATATTTTAATGTCTATCTAGCATATAAATTCTAAAACTGTTCTGTTTGCAAGAAGAAACGTTCAAAGTATGAAGAGCTTAAGAGTAAGCAGCAACCACAATGAGGTATCACTTCATGCCTATTAGGATGACCACCACCAAAACACAGAAAATAACAAATGTCATTAAGGATACAAAGACTTTGTAACATTTGCATACTGTCTGGTGGGAATGTAAGATGGTGAAAAATGCTATGGTGCTTCCTTGACAAATTAAAAGTGGATTTATCATACTTCTAGGGCATATATATATATATATATATATATATGAACTAAAAGCAGTAACTCAAAGAAATATGTATTCAATTATGTTCACAGAATTACTCCTAATCCTCAGAAAGGTAGAAGAAACCCAAAAGTACACTGATGACAACTGGGTAAACAAAATGTGACATATGTATAATACAACATTATTTATTCTTTACAAGGAAGAAAATTTTGTTATATAATACAACAGTTATTAAAAAAAGACAAACATTTTATTGTTTTATTAAAATGAGGCATATAGAATTTGTTGAATTCAGAGAATGTGAAATGGTTATGTCTAGGGACTAGAAAAAGGAGATAAATAATGTTTAAACTTTGAAAAAAAATAATGTATAAAGTTTTAATTTTGCATGATAAAATTTCAGTAGATTGGTTACACAACGTTGTAAATAAACAACACTACTAAATTGCATATGTAAAAATGGTAAAATTATGAGTTTTATGTTATGTGCATTTTTACCAATAGGGAACATAGAATGAAAAAGGGGAGAAAATCTAAAAGATAGTTCATCTTGGTCTTTATCATTGTTATTGTAGTATAATGGAAGGGCAAAAAGACAATGGATATTTGCATTATCTATTGATTGAGTGATATGAATACATCTTTGGATAGTATGCTGACATTCAACCTTCCCATCCATTAAAGAGATAATACCCACTTTGCCCACCTCATAGACTGAATGAGGATCCAAACAGCTGGAAATGTTTTACAATTTAAAATTCTGAGTTTAATTCATCCACTTAAATTGCCTTGTTTTTACAAATTATATTCTACTACTTCCTTAGTCTTGATTTCACTTATACAGTTTTCTCAAATCTGTGGATTTCACTGCCTATACTTGGATGTCTCATAGGACCCCCAAACTGGAAATGTTACAAACCGGATTATTCTCCACTCAGCATTTCTGTTTTGTTGAACAGTGACACTCTCTGCAGAGTTAGATTGCCTCCTTCTGAATGATACCCATATTTAGTAAAATGCAAAATTCCACCCATCCGCTTCTTGTTCTTTGCACTTAGGATTTCCTCCACTTAAAACATTCTTTCCCAGCCACCTTCTCTTCATCCTGCCTTATTCAGTGCGCATCCACATTTCCTGGAAGCCTTCAGTGGTGCTTGCAAACCCTTACCAGCACATCACCAGTATGTTCTTATTAGTACCTCAGTGTACTTCTGCTCACAGCTGTCGCAACAACTGGGGATCCTCTGTTGGTTAGAAATCCTCAGGAGCTGGAAAGCCCACTGAAAGTGACAGAAACTATGTCCATTTAGGAGACAGACAATGAGAAGTTAAAAACTGATTTCTTAAGCAGAAAAATGCAGTCATGGTCTTATTAGGGCTGGGGCAGGCAAGTATTGCTAAGAGGAGTACTATACTCTGGAGCGACAATTAGCAAGAATTTTTCTGTATGGTGCTATGTAAGCCAGACTTAGTGGAGAAGGAACAGGCATGCCTTGAACAGACAGAGGAGTGTCCAGGCAGAAGGAGCCACTTATGTGGAAATCTCAAGGCAGGAAAAAATATGAGGGATTTAGAGAAGGTAAAGGCACCCACCATGATTACTAAGCAGTGGAGTTTGGGGAAGGTTTTTAAGAAAGTAATGGATATAATTCAATCTAATTTAAATGAAAATAATTCTGATCAAGATCTTACTCAGAAAATTAAAGAGAAATATTCAAGCATTTATCTTGCTTTTTCCACATAAACTTTTTTTATATAGTCAAAAAGCTCTACTTGATGAAAAAAAGATATTTAAAGAAGAATTTCAATTATCAAATAAAAATAAAGTGGTAGAATTTTTAAAAATCCACTTAATAACACCCAAATAAGATAACTCTTTCAGATAAAAATCATCAATTAAAAAATTCTTTAGATGAAAGGGTGGGTAGGATCTTTGTCATGGAGGCTAAAGAGAAAGGCACTGCCGACTTTGACTAAGCAACCATAGCAACAATGATTTGAGGAAGTACAAAGTCCTATGAAAAGTACTTATGAAGTATCTTTGTCCAAAAAACTCCCTGAATTAGAAATTATTCATATATCGAGAGTTAATTTCCAGAATATACAGAATATAGGAGGTAAATAGAAAAGTAACGAATTGCTATGTAAAAGTAAACAGACAAATTCAGAAAAGTAGGTGATTTTATAAGTCATGTGAGCCAGCTTGTTAAACTAAAAGAAGTAACAAGGCAGCTACTATATGTGTAGAGGTTTAAGAAATATAAAAACATTTTGCAGACCTTTTTTATTCTTGACTTAAAACAATGGTAAAAAAATATTTCTGAAACAAATGACCAGATTTTCAGTGTGGACTGCATGCTACATGATACCACTTGCTACATTGATTTTTTGTTAAAAATATTCATACTTTTAGATATGCATAATAAACTATGTAGATGTAGAATGATGATGTTTGGGTTTGTTTGTTTACTTGTTTTGAGGTTCTAAGGATTGAACCCTTGTTCACACTGAGCTGTATTTCCTGTACTTCCTTAATCTTTACTTTGAGACAGAGTCTTGATAAGTCACTAAATTGCCCAGGCTGGGCTTGACCTTGTGATTCTCTCACATGCTGGGATTATAGGTGTTCACTACCAGGTTTTGGTATATGTTTTTGAGACCGAATCTAGCTATGTAATCCAGGCTGACCTTGAACTCTGTACCTGCCATCCGACTGCTGGGATTACAGGTGACAGACACCATAACTGGCTTGGGATTTACATTAAAATAGTCCAAAAGTTGGGGTAGAGGAGGCAGATGCCCAAAACAAGCATTTCAAAATCTCAATAATTTTGAACTTTAAAAATATTGCACAGCAAATGTGAGAGGAGGAGTTGCAAGGGCATCAGACTATAAACAGAAGAACTACTTCCGTGATCTATATGGGAAGTGACATAACTTGGACAGAGGGTGGCAGCATATAGTGGGTCCTCAGGAGTGATTTTATTAAATGAAACAATAACAATCCAAGTTTTATATGGTCACATACTTTTAAAAAATGTCAAAGAGTAGAACGTGTCCCTTTTGAAAATCATAATTTCAACTCAAAATTTAATAGGAAATGAGTTCTAGACTCAAGAAAGGATAGAGCCTACAATCCTTCTGGTCATACTTTGCCCAGAGAATTTCTCCTGTCAGCCTGTCATAGTACTTGGAATCTCAGCATTAGTGATATGTGGATCTTTTGACAAATGTGACTGAGAGTTCTTGATTTATAATGACGATAGTGATTGTTTGCTCACAGTATCAAACATGAGAAAGGTCAGCTATTTAAGGCAATGCCCCGACTTTTATATGATGCCCCTGGCAAGGCATTCTCACTGGGGTTTCACTGAGGTTTCACAAGAGTGAAACTACTCCCATGTGTGGTGGGGAAGTGTATTTAAACCCTTTCCATAGAGCTGCAACACATTATTTACTTCAGCTCTGTTATGTGCCTAGAATTAAGACTTACTATACTGGGTTTATATTTTGTCCACTTCATTCAGTGGAGAGTTCAACAGAGCTTTCTCAGCCTTGCTTGGCCAAATGCTTATTTAACGGTAACCACGTTGGGAAGTAAATGTAAGAGCCCTGGCTAGACCGCAAGCCTGGAAAGCCACTACCTCTCCTTCCCGGCGGGACCTGACATGGCGCCGGGCCCACTTACACAAAAGCACATTTGGCTGTGCTCCCAGAGGCTGGACTTGAAAGCTTGACTTGATTGAATTGTGGATGCTGGGAAAGGTCACCCTCTTCGAATACTGCTGAATTAAAAACTAGCTAGAGATTGAGGGGTAGAATTAGAAAAATGCTATTTGAAAATCCTCAAATGAAATAATAGATACAGATAACAATCTTCCCTGGACAGATCTCCTAGATGAAAACCATTAGGTAAAACTGCTGGATACCTGTGAGTCAGGCTGCAGAAACTGGAGAAGGAGCCTGACGGCAGCTTGAGCGGCTACTCGGGTGCACCAAGGCCTTCGGAAGTAGAGGATGGATGGTCATCTGGCTCTTGTGAATCTAAGATTAAGGATGAATATTCATGGGGGTTTTTTGTCTTTTTTTTGAGACAGGGTCTCGCTATGCAGTTCAGGCTGGCCTTGAGCTCATTTTGTAGCCCAGGTTGGTCTCGAACTTGCAACGATCCTCCTGCCTCAGCCTCCCGAGTGCTGGGATTACAGGCGTGAGCCACCATGCCAGGTTAAATATTCATGTTTAATAACATTGGCTACAAACATGCTGATTTGGCAAAGGCACCCCTTAAGTATTCGTTCTCACTAAAAAAAGGCAGAAAGAGCCTAAGTATCCACAGAAGGGGATCTGCCCCTAATGGCACTCCATCCATATTTCTGCATATAGTTAAATGCAAAATTCGGTAAACTAGAAGCACACATATTAAAATTCTAATTTTATTTAAAATGGTCCTTTTCACATGGAAAGTTACAAAAGAGTGACACTAAAAGGCAACAAGGATCACAAGATATTTTCTTGCATTCATGTGTCTTTGCTATTATTTTCTAATTTTCTAAATGCATTCCTTACATATTTTAGAAAAGATAGGCACTTGCCTACCACAGCAAATCTTTACATTTTAGAAGAAATAGTAGATTGGAAGAGACAAGAGACAAGCCATGCTTTGGGAATTCAGCAAACGAAAATGTAGGTTGCAATGTCTTTTTTTGAAGCGTCAGGCCATAGATAAGTTTTCCTAAATTGGTTTCTTACAGAACATTGTTCCTTGGAGGTTAAGAAACACATTGGAGGAGAGGGAAAGGAGTTTGTCTGTGCTAAAATAATATTGAAAACCTGATAAAAGTTTTAAAATGAGTTTCTTCTTTGCAGAATTTTTGCAACCTGAATATATTAATGTTTATAATCGGTTTAAAAGAAAAAAATAGTTTTCTATTATAAAAACCCTCTTCCTCAACTAATAATAACTCACTAGGACATCATTTGAGAACCCAACACAATGGAAAGGTGTCCAAGACAGAACAAAGTGAGAGCTGAACTCTGTTTTGGTGTCATCTAGTCACTTCACCATGTGTAAAGCGAGTACAGTAGAACCCAACTTTATATTTAAAGAAAGCAGATAACTTCTGTTTGTGTAAGGCTTTTCAACTTTTGAAGCAACTTTTCTGCCTATGCTATCTTAGGAGACACTTCAAATGAAAGGTTCGTGAAAGTGCTTTGGAAGTCTGAAGTATAAAATGCAAAGTAAAAAATAACGTTTAATAACATTGCCAACTATAATGATACATTCACCTCTAACACAGGCTCAGAATATTTTTCTGTAAAGAGCCAGATGATCCATATTTTTAGGCTTGCAGCCATGACATGTGGTTTCTAACTAATCAACTCTGCCACAATAGTATCCAGAGTTGATTTTATATATAGTATGATATACTGTACATAAAAGGCAATGAATGTGGCTACTTTATACCAGCTATGTTTCATTTACAAAAAATCTGCAATGTGATAGACTTAGCCCCTGCACAAGTTTGCCAACCCTTTAGAGCAGACATCAAGAACTTGTGTTTGATATGCGATTCATGAGATCTGTATTTGTTGTATGTTGAGAGACAGAGAGAGAGAATGAGCAAGAGAGGGGGAGAGAGACAGAGATTTCTTAATTGAATTTCTTTCATTAACTGTGGCATAAAAATACATCTGTCCTGTCATTCCTCAGAAGAAAATGGGGGGAGAGAGCCCTAAATGGTGATTTGGAACAAAGGGACATGTGAGCTAATTTAGATTGAATGAAACCAAGTTAATGCTGTTTTCTAATTAAAATTAAGAATGATTGAAAATGTATGCCAGTGATTTAGAGGAGGACTGATCCCTTTAAATGTGTTTATCTTCAACATCATTACTTATCAGATGTGAAGGGAAAGATACATAAAACTTGTTTCAATTAAAATAAACTGGTAAAAAAATGTAGACTTTTATCAAAGCTTTTTATTCTATGTTGATAGACCCCAATATTTTTAACTGTGGGACTGAATTAACTAATATTGTCTACTTAACCAATTTGTTCAAAAAATTAAATCACTTAAAACTTTTTAGTTTTAACATGTTAAATGTTTTAACTTTACATAAAATGTAGGGCAGATTCATAGCTTTTAAATGTATACTTTCAATTTTGAATTCCGTCTCTACCATTGCTTTTCCTTAACATTGCTTTTCCTTCAATCCGACTCAGTGTTTGTAATAAAGCAGGTTGATGTATGGTATGCTTAGATCATGGTTTGCTCATCCCGAAACCCATGTGGAGGCTTAATTCCTCAATGTAGCACTATTGGAAGGTGTGGCACAATGGAAGGTCATGAATGAATTGATGGTTTTCTAGCAGTCATGAATTCTTGTCTTCAGAACTGGCTTAGTTATTAGAATAACAAGTTATAAAATGAGGCTGCTTTCACCCCTTGCACATGGCTCTCAGTACATACCTGCTTGCTTTTCCACTCTCCACTGGTTAACATCTAGAACATAACCCAAAGGCTCATATGTTCAGAGGCTGGGCTTTGGGAAGATGACTGGATAAAGTGGGCACTCTACGCATTGGTGTTTTAATTCACTGAAAAGTTCGGAGCTAAACATGCTTTTAAGAGGTGGGGTCTGGTTGAAGGGCTGAATCACTGGGGGCATGGCCTGGAAGGGTGTATCTCCCTCCTTGCCTCTTTCCTTTGTTCTCTGTTTTTGGCCGCTGTAACACAATCAGCATTTCGTCCTCTATGTCCCTCTGCCATTCTGTTTTTGCCTTGGAGCTCACCAAACACAGACTGAAAATATGAGCTAAAATAAACCACTCCTCTTTCAAATTGTGGGTGTTGGGCATTTTGTCCCTGAGATGGAAAAGCAACTAAGACATCCACCATGAGGACTTCACCATAAACCAGCCAGACGGTGTTATGGCCTTGGACTTTCTGGCCTGCAGAATAATCAGCTCGAATTAATCTCTTTTCTTTATAAATTCCTTAGCCACAGTTATTCTGGTTAAAGCAACAGAAAATTAACTAGAACCACACAACTGGTTGAAACTTCAGATTTTGGTGGAGACAGATTAAATAACCATTTTACATCTGCCAGTGTGTAACTTTGAACATATCTGATAAAAAGAGTTACAGTGATAATTTTATTTAATTAATATGAATAAACTCATTCATATAATTTAGTTTTAAGGACTCCAGCATTTTTCTGGCTGTACTTAGCCAAACAAATGAACTTGATTGCTCATTCAACAGTAGCCCACCACACATAGGTAGCAGCTTTTTCAACATTTTTATCTTCATCCTTACACTAGGTTCTGTGACATAGCCTGTAACTGTTTTATGGAGACTTGGTTTTGTCTGACTTTGCCTGTCTCTCTACTTCATTTCTAAAAATCCTAAGCATCCTTCAATTTCAACTCAAATCTTTCCCCTAAGAAATCTTCATGAATAACCCTGGACCAAGGTGATTATTCCTTCTGATCAGTTTCTAAATCATTTATTATCATCTTGAGTTACTTGCCACTTAACAGATGCAACTTCTGGTTGTTAATGATGTTGTCTTATCACTAAGCTTCTATCAGAAGGCAGGGGCAATCTTTTAAAGCTCACTCTCTCTCTTATTGGAAGGACAGCTGGTTGGATGAACAAATTATCTCGACTAGATTTCCAGTTGTTCAATGGGAAGAACTATGACCAATAACAAATAATTAACTTTCAAAGGATAGTTCTCTATCATAATTCTAAATTCTAAAAAATTAACTTCATATATATGTATATATTATGTAATATATATGCATAATATAATATATATATACAGAATATCAAGACTATCAACATGCAGAATGTCAAAAACCAGAGAATTTTAAGTGAAATCTAAGGTTTAAAAAAATCAATAGTTAATAAAACTATTATAGAACTAGAATTTTATACATAATAACTGATCCAATATTCTGTTTACAGAGTACCAGAATATTTTTTGCTGAAAATAATTAAAGAAATTACACTATGCAATGTTTTGTGACCATAACTATTACAATTCAACAAGGAGATGAGATGTGTAAATGAAAACCAATTGGAATAAGTCCTACTAATTCAGACAAGAAAAATCAGGAGTAAGGAGAAATTATGAACACTGAGGGCAAAAAGGCAGGGGAAAGACAGCAAAGTGGGACATGGCCAGTGGTTCCACTAAACAATACCCATGCTGTTTTTCTATCTTATTTTTTCCCTCTCAGTGTCATCTGAAAGAATATGGCAGGAGGAAAACTCCATTTGTAAATATAAAGTTGTAGTAGAAGGTTCTTCTTTTCCAAAAGAAATTATTTTCCAAAAGGAGTTAACCATAAAACAACTCCTAGATTTAATTTAATTTTCGAAGTGATTAGAAAATTTTTGAGCCTATTTCTTATTCCCTATCAAAGTGTGTCAAGGAATTGGAAATCAATAAATTTTCCCTCACACTGAAATCACCTGCCACTTACTGATGTTGCTTTTTGCCGAAACTTTCGAAGGACCATACAACATCATGGCCATTTCTGTGCCTCAGATATTTCCTCTAACTATACCTCTATAGATTCATTCTTTCACAAAGCATCCTCCTGGGCTGCACAAATACCTACATAAAAATAAAGACAAACAATTGGAACATGAACACAAATGTAAGGTCTGTGATTTCATAGATAATATAAGTAATATAGCTCTAAATCGACACACCTGTTTTGCTGCTCCACAGCTATATAATAAAAATACAAAACAGATGCCCTTGTTTCTAAAGAAAACAATCAAAATTGCAACATTCTGAGGAGATAATATGGACTGGGATGAGAAGTAGATAGCTGGGTCTACTGTCTTCTTCTGTCAAGGCAGAGATCCCTAAAAATATCGTCCTTCCAACACTAACTGACACGCAGGAGGCCCAAGAGCAACTGGGAGCTGCTTAATTTATAAGCAGATGGTGATGGCTACTTTGGTACATATTTCTGCATCCTAATGTCCTTTCCCCCAAGGAACTAAAATGGGAGAAAAGTACAGGACAGAAGGATACAGGAGAAGTTACAGGAGAAGAATAAGGCAGAGGGTAGGTGAAGGGCAGGCTGATGTAGTAATAATTAATAATTTAATAATTTAAATATGTTCTCTGAAGCCGAATACCTGACAGGCGGCTGTGCTCTGTCAGCATGGAGGCAGGTGTGAGCCGAGGAAGACATCCTGTTAAGATGACAGAGTACCTCTGGGAGAATTCTGATCAAAGGAATGATTAAGAGGGTCAAGCTTTTAAAAATCACCCAACCCAGACATTTTTGTTAGAGGATATGTTACCGATTAAATATGTATTTGCATGGCTGAATAGAAATGGCAAATTTCTCTTAACCTTCTAAATTCAGCTTTCAGGCAGGTTTAAATCACAGGATGACACTAAATGTAAGTGCCATGTAAGTGTCACGAGTGAGTCTCTCCACATCCTCATCCCCTCCAACATGGAAACAGGCTTAGTATTGATCATGTGCTTTATCCAGATACTCCTGTATACATCCATACAGTACATTCAGAAATCAACTGTAAAGGTGGAAGGAAAATTAGAATGAACTAATTCTCTACATTTGATCTAATTCTCTACATTTTACAGAATAGGAAACTATTGGCTAGAAAATAAACACACACACACACACACACACACACACACTTGAGCAATAGCAAATATATGGTTAGAAGAAAAGAGAAAATTTGAAATCAGGTGTATAACACCCAAATTCATGTTTCTTATAATTTTATACTTCATGACAATTTGAAAATGTCTTTTGTATACCCAAATGACTAAATTCCCATATAAACACGCTCCTTTAATTCTATTCTGCAGAGTTTGGTTTCCTTTCACATCCTGAATTTCTAAAACCAAGATCAGATGGTGATGACACAATCTCTGCAGATTCATATAGACCTGAATTCCAAGCCTTACCTCTGCTATTTTAACTGCCTGCTCTTATCTGAATCACTTAAATATCAGCACACTTGAAGTACTGGGAAAAATATTAAACTCTATTATCATTAGCAGCACTATTTTTGGTATTAGATTATGAGTTTTATATTTTATTATATTCACACATTTATTCAATCCCTATTTTATACTCTTCCCTAGAGGCAGTAGGGAAGGCAGATATGTATACAGATATGTAAGTAAAAATTTATCAAGCAAGACCAGGTTTTACAGCATAGTGAGGGCTCAAAGGAAGTAGCGCCCCTAAGGGCCAGGATCTATAGCATGAAGCGTTCTGGGAAGGGAACAAACAGTAAAGTCAGGATGGTCAAGCTGTGAAGGGATGGGACCTAAGAGCACCCTGCGACATTGGCAGAGGAAACACAAGAGACACATCCTGCTTGTGGGAGCTGTAACCTGTTCACACTGACCATAAGAAGTCTCAGGAGAAGACGGGACATGGATGAAAGCAGGTGAAACAGGAGGGGCTAAGCAGTGTAAGGCCTCACTTGTCATACCACAAAATTTGTCTTTTTAGAGGTCAACACAAAGTCTTTTCACTAGATTCATCAAAGACTGGCATGATCTAAGAGAGCTTTTTCCAGGGGCCAGAAAGAAGTGAAGCAGGGCCACTCAGGCAAACAAAAAATCTAGCCAGGTATCGTGATAAGATCTGCTATTCCAACAAGATAAATGCCATGGGGTCTGGGCCTATGCCATATAAAGTAATCGGCAAATATCTGGCATAATGTGGGTGTTCTCTAAATTGTTTATTAATGATGAGCACTGTGTATTTTGGGCAACTCTATAGTTACATTATATATATATATATATATATATATATATATATATATATATATATGAATATTTTCTTAAGTGAGTCACTGGTGTTGAAGTTTTCAATACCTCCATTTTAAATATAAATTAGACTTTTAATTATTTTAAGAGAAAGAATAAGAGCCAAAGTGAAATTTAAAAAAAAAATTTGTTTTCCTAATGAAGCATGGCTGGTGGAAACAGTCCTTTAAAGGTGATGCAAGGAAAAGAGGCACCAAATTCCCTCCTGCAAGGAAAGAAGCTAACTAGTTTTCCTTAGAAAATAAAGTCTGGCAGTTCATTACCTGGGTGAGACCATCAGAATCTGAGCAATCCTTGCTCTTGTCCCTCTAACCCCCCATGCGGGTCACAAGGTTTCCTGCACTAATCCCTATGCAGGCTGATCAGAATGAGTGTGGTATCTCAGCTGCTCAAGAACCAGTGCGGTAACCTTAAACTCCTGGATTTTTAAGTCAGAGCCCAGTGAACACCTAAAATTTATGGGATGCGAACATAATACTAACCCAAATTTCTGTTTCCTGACAGCTCACTAGGTTCAAGGCACTGTGCTTAACATCACACAGGCATTATCTCCTGTAAGCTTCCAGAACCTCCTGAGCATAGGAACCATTATGATCTCCAGTTTACATATGAGGCATGAGAGGATCAGAGAGGGTAAGTGATTTGCCCTAAGTCATATATAGCTAGAAGTGCATAATTAAAATCCGCCCTCACAGCCTTTCCACCTTAACTGATTCTACACTGGTGTTAGTAAATGATAACAATGCCCTGGTTTTGACAGCACTTGCTCTCTCACTTTGAACCTTGACTATTTTTCTTTAACCCAGAACTAACATTGTAAGATAGGCAAAGCACGGATTGTGCTCACTTTGCAAACAGCTAAGGGACATCTAATAGACAGTATCACATAATTTTGTAGCAAAAGAAGGGCAAGGGTTATGGTTTGGATGTTGTTTGCCCCCAAAATTTCATGTTTTCAGAGACTGTTCCCCAGTCTCATGATCTGGGGAACCAGTGTGGGGCTTCCAGGAAGTTTCTCAGGTAAATTAAGATCATGCCCTCCATTGGGATGGTTTCTCTTGTGGGATTCAGGTCAATTCTCAGGAAAGGATATAAAAAAAAATGAATCTTTACCTGGCAATTCCCCTTACCAATTCCTCCCTGCTTCCTCCCTCCCCATAGGGCTCTTCTTCCTATGTGCTTCCTACAGACCCCCAGGAGGTTTTCTCTAAGGCCCAGTTGATCCTAGGGCCCTGACCCTTAATTTCCACAGCCATGAGCTACACCAGCTGCTTTTCCTCATGGAGTCTACCTCTTACCTTTCATTGCCTTGATGAGAGACTAGAAAATACAGCTAGCAAAAGAAAGAAATTGTGTTCAAATTACAGTTTTGTTACTTCTTGGCTATAGGACCCTCAGAATTTCTCAGCCTCTTCTAAGCCTCAGTTTCTTCATTTACAAAATGAAAATAATACAGTGCCTACCTCACAATCGCTGAGAGGGTTGAATGTGATGGTACATGTTAAATCTAAGATTAACCATATGCTTCTGACCATGTATTAGAGTGTAGTAGGACTGCCCCTCAACAATCAGCTGATAGCAAGTGTGGAGTCAAATAAATTATTTCACTTCAGTCCAATCCCATCTAATTAAATTCATTTCAGCTACTGATTCTGAGGTATTCAGTGGTGACAGTATTCTATGGACATATATCTTGACTCATAGCCTGTGTATTTCTCATTATACTCCAGTTTATCACTAAAACCTCAAGCCTTGTGGGAAGTTTCTTATAACATTAATACCTTAAGTGTCTCTGGATAGCATTTAATGTTTTCCAAGCACATTTTTTCTTTTTGCTGTTTCTTTCCACCACAGTCCTCTTCCTGAACAACACTGGCCTTCGTGTTTTTTCCCTTCTTTTTTATCTGTGGAATCTATGGCTTAGTTCATTAATGGCATTCAAGACCCCCCTGGGCACTTTACAGTTTTGCTCAAAACCCCTAAAACAAGCAATCAGTGACCCTTGCAATTCTCATTTCAAGGAGCCTTCTGAAATCTCCAAGATGATAAAAGCTGTCAGATGGCCATCTGCTGGGGAACAGGAGTGAGTGGCAACTAACGAAAGAGTCAGAGCATGGCTGGAGAGTCTCTGGCCTAGCAGCTAGGGGTGAGAAGCAACACTGAAAACATTGCAGAGGTCTTCAGTGGAGTTTTTCTGTGGCCTCATTCTAGTTAAAAGGCTTCCACTTGAGTGCTCTGATTCCCACAAGTTTGTTTAATATGTATAATTCATAAAGGGTACATAGCACTATCCTTGAATAACTTTGCACTCCCTACCTGCTCAGAAGGATTAGCTGGATGGACTGAATGTCACAAGAAGACCACTCTTGAGATCTGGAGTTATCACATTGATTTGGGAAAGGTCACCAGCTAGTTATCTTTTCACCTTCTTCACTTCTTGATTGCCTTTGTCAGATACTTGTATAAGTACATATGTTCTGGCAGGTAAGGTTTTTTTCTTCCCTCTACATAGTTCCAAGCCAAGTCTAAAACAACGAGAGTGACTCAGATCAACCACATTTTCATGCACCACTGTCCTATGGGGAGGCAGGAGCTAACTTCCTTTAACTGTGTTTATTGTGTAAAGAGGTGTTGGGGATTACAAAGACAAGGCATAAATTCAGCACTCTTCTAAGTACTTCTGTTGGAATTGACATAAGCAAGAAAACTATCTTCTTAGAATCCACAAGGTTGCCCCGGATTATTTGTCACTCCAATGCCCACAATGATGTAATAGTCAATTTGCAGGTGATTTATGATGCTCCTGGTAGGACTGATAAGGAACAGCTGCACAGAAGGGGTTAGGGGAGGTATTGTTAGCAACCCAACCTGCTTGGAGCATACTGCTCTTCACATGATTTTCTTCATCATGACAACAATCCATCAAACAGAGCTAGAAGACAAACATTACTTTATGCCCTAAAAATCTGTATTCCCTGGTCCATCCAGCAGCTGTTACTACTATTCTGACAGTTCTTCACCTGATCATTGTATTTCAGTCTAAAAAGCAGCCTCATCCTCTCCTCCTTAACAAACATGTAAAACTTAAATGGAAACTATGAAAAGTTAGTATTGTAGAGTTTGCAAGAAAACAATTTAATACAGGACACATAATTTACAGGATTATTTTATAATAGTCACCCAAAGAGTCTGTACAAAATTGTACAGCAAATCTGTCCATGCACTAAAGACCCAGAGAATCCAGCTGAGGGCCTGGATCCCACAGATCCCACAGTTCCACATGAAGGACTCATGTCCTTCATGAATCAAGCTATAAGATCTAGAACCCATTACAGTGCCCTCCACGAGTCCAACTGGAGGCCTAGAGCCCACAACAATGTCTCATGCAACTCTGTATCATGGATCTGCACTGGGAAGGCCAAAGTTAAGTAGTGGAAGCTAGAAATTCTGTGCCAGCAGGATGAAAGATCTGTTCCACCAAGCCAAAGGATCTGTACTGAACAGGAAGCAATATTCAAAATAAGGACCAGAGCTCCCTTAAAAAGTACCACAGCCATCCTCAGTGACAACAAGGTCCTGAGCTCCTTCAACAATGAGAATAGCTGAGTTCATATCAGGAAAGCATGACAAGCTCCTTCATGAGAACCAACAGCACCAACTCTTCCTCTCCAGTTCTCCTTTTTGTGTTATTGACAACAGTCCTCAGGTGGGCCTTCTACACCCAACACCGCACTGATTCAGTTCAGCTGGGTGTTACAAGTTGATCATCAGTTGTCAGTTCACCATGGGCAGTGTTAGCTGCGACTCATGACCACCTGCTATGTGTCTGTTCATTTAAAGGGTCCAACACTTCTGTGCCAACTTTATTATTCTTCACAATAACCTTAAGTGGTTCATCCTATTAGTAACCCCATTTCACCTCAATTTTTCATCTATAAGAAAAATCTAAATGATAATAGCAACATTAGTAGAAATACCAATTTAAAAACAATAGTTACCTTTACTATTTATTATGAGTTAGGCACTATGAGAAGGCTCTTGTTTTGCTTATTTATTTTTAAAATTTTTTATTAGTGCATGATTGTGTTACATAATAAATATAATCTTTATGAAGAATTGGCACATACACATGCACATATCACATGCCGATCCTTTTTACTTTCCTTTCTTCCTTTGTCTCCTATCCCCATATCCCCTTCTCATCTCCATAAAATCTACCTTCCTGTTTTCTCACATCCATCTCTCATTTTGCTTTTTAAATTATTTATACTAAGACAATAATTCAATATTAACGTATGTGTCTAGTTTATTTCATTTGGCATTATGGAGTCAAGGTACATCCATTTTTCCCACAAATGACTCAAATTTGTCCCTCTTTGGCTGAATAGTGCTCCATGTATGTATTCCACATGTTGATGGCCATATAGGTCATTACCAAGATTTAGTTATTGCGAGTTGTCCTGTTATAAATATAAGTTTGCAGGTTTCACTATAATATGATGTTTTAAATTCTTTTGGGAAGATACCTAGAAAAGGAATACCTGGGTCAAATGGAATTTCAAGTTTTTGTTTTTTTGAGAAATCTGTATACTGATTTCCATAGAGGCTGTGCTATTTTACATTTCCACAAGCAATGTAAAAAGGACTCCCCAAAGCATCACTAGCATTTGTTTTTTATTGAATTCTGACAACCACGGAACATAAGTGCCATCTTCATCATCATTTTTCAGACAATAAATTAAGAGTTGGGGAGTGTAAGGAACTTACTAGTGAGTTCTGGCATGTGGAGACCCTGTCTACCCAAGCCACACACTTGCCAGTATAGAAGTCTCTTGAGAAAATCTCCATATCGTGCTTGCTTCAGCAGCACATATACTAAATTTTAGGAAAAAAATTTCCTTACCAAAGTGCAATGGCAAAAGTCAAACCAAAGGAGACTCCACACCCAACACAACTCTTAGTTGCCGAAGAAGACAGAAACTTCTGAATGGGTTACAATATACTTAGCTACTTATTTTATGAGGTCCCAAAAAGCTGAGGAATCTTACAATAAATGGATATGGACAAGCAGGTTTCATAGCTGACTATGCTTGATTTTAAAGCAGTTTGACCTTTGCCAAAGGTAAAACTAGGATGAGATTCATTCCTAAAGAGACATGTAATGGAAGCTTATATTGCCTCCTGAAAGGAATTGGATCAGCCAAGTAGAATGGAAATGCCTTTCCCTAGATTTAGATAAAGAGCTTTTCTCCGGCTGAGCTAAATTGCTTTCATTTCTCCATAACAGCCACTTATTCCCATCCTATGGGAATAAGTATGGCTACTTATTCCCATCCTATGTTTTTAGGAACACTATATACATCATTTTATTTGATCCTCAAGACTGTCGTAGGAGACAGATTCCTTTACTGGTCCCATGTTTACCAACCTTTCAGACCTCTCCTCTGTTCTAAGATTTTCCAAAGGTTATAGAGAAAACTCTAAAAAAAATATTGCTTATGTGAGCTCTGTTGCCCTCAACCCCCCAGATGGGCTGTAGTTGTTGAAAGAGGTTGGCTGAGCAGAGGTTGATGGGGAGAACAGCTAAATAAGAACCAACATCTGCAGTCAAACACTTTTTGACTGGTACCCAAACCAACTGTTGTTTACACTAGATTAAACCACTTTGAAAACAAAGGAGAACTAATGTTTTCATCCTATTTGGAGTAGTTCCTGGTCTCAATCCTGCTGGGTAGAGCCTGACCCATTTTATCAGAATGCTAAGGGGGAGCACAGTGCTCACAAGCTTGAAGCTAAACCTTACTTATTCAGTGCAACTTTGCCCCTCCACATTTATCCTCTTATCTTCAGTTTACTCATATGTGAAGTGGAAATATTATGATCATTGTCACAGACCCTCTGAGTGTTTATTATGTGCCTCTAAGTGCTTTACACTTACACCTTTTTAAAATGTCACAACACTCCTATGGAGAAAGAATTACTATGGTCCTTGTCTTCTAAGTTCAGGCAGAGAGGAATGGTAAAGAGGTCACCTGTGAACTAGGATTACTCGCGACTATGAGGGAAAGCACTGGGAATCCAGCCAATTCACCCTCATGTCTGTCATCCCTGCATGTACACCAGAAGTATGGGGTGAATAGAGGCCAGGAAACTGGGCATGGACCTGAACCAAAGTCATGGCTGCATGTGTAATCATGGCAATAAAGTTAAGTCACCAAGATAAATATAAATTCAATGCAAAAAGGAGACAGGTAAGCATCTAAAGTTGCAGCATTTATAATGTACAAAAACAGACCCAGATGAGCTCTTTACTTACTGCACCTTTTTATTCAACTTTGGCTAAAATATGTATATTCATATATCTTTCAAGGTGTAGTATTTCACACTTAAGTAGAAAATGTGGCCCATGTCCAATAACTTCATGCTCAGAACAGGCTTATTTTTTTCCTTGAGGAAGAACTATGATTTTTGACACTAAGCTTCATTACTAATAACTGGGATCTTAATCTAATTCCTCTAAATATTCTTTCAACTGAGATAGGAATAGTGCTATATTACATGTGAATTGTATATTTTTATAAAGACCACCTTACCTCATCTCATCTTCAACCCAGGGAAGAGTTCCAACCAGAATACTTCCTACAGATGTGAATTCTAATCATATAATCTCAGTTACTTTCTTGTTTCAGGGACAAAATATCTACCACCACAATGCAAAGGAGGAAAGGTTTATTGGCTCACAGTTTGTAGAGATTTCAGTCCATAGTCAGCTGCCTTTAAGGCAGGGAGGCATGACAGAGGAGCATGGCAAAGGAGAAACAATTAATGTCATGGCAAGTAGGAAACAGTATATACTTGCTTTATCGTCTATGGAAGATTTTAAAACAATCTTCTGGATTGTTTCACCCTTTAATGTGAAAAAGTGAACCCAATTTCTGTGTTTGGGATCTTTAGAGATTTCTTCTTTCCCTTTTTACTTGATCCAGGTTATAACCCTAATGGTTGGTTGGTGAAGAGGGAAGACCCAAGATGTAAGTTTAAGATTATGCTAAATCAAACAGTGAACTGATCCAGTGTCACATATCCATAATCCAGTCACTCAAAAAAAAAAAAAAAAAACAAACACCTATGAGCTTATTAGGCTTTGAAGGAACATCTAACATACCACCACTAACACTGACTCTCCAAGATTATTCTCTCTGTGCCAAGTATATTTCCTCTGTATCTGGAGCTCTTTACATCTCAGCCACTCCTAATTATAATTATAAGGTGGCTATTGTGGAGATTGGTCCATATTTTATAGATCATAAATTTGAGGCAGAGAATTGATAGAAATCTAATAAATACTTGGATCTAGAATTTAACCCAGGGAACTGAAAGATTCTAAGACTTTTAATGATTTCAAAGGCTCCCATCTGTGTTTTTATTGCTCTCTTGGATTTTATGTATATATATTTTAGATGATTTGTGATTTATTTGATATTACATGTTTGCAGTACATAGTGTTTATATTCCTTGATTATATTTTTAAAAACTAAAAGATATAATTATTGATAATGATATGTTTTAATAATAAACATATTATAAACACTTTTTCTTATTCTTATAATAAACATATCATTACAAAGCCTTTTTCTTGTTCTTATTATATGCCTCCCAACTAATACTTTTGTCAACATCTCTATTTTCCACATGAGCAATCTAAGGTCTTCAGAGGTTAAATAGCTAGAAGTGGTAGAACTAACACTCTACCCCAGGTCTTCTTAAAGTAAAAATTAATATATACTGGAAGTTTAACTTTCAAGGTAATCGAAAGAGGGGCAGCATTCTTGACTGCTCAACAAGGGAACTATTCATCAGAAATGGATGACAGTTGCAAATCTGATAGGAGATGATGATAAAACCCACATTTTTGCCCTTTTTTAGGGTTACAGCAATTTAGACACTTTTTTCCCAATTTTATGACTCTAGAGAACATTGGTTATCTGAGTGATGCTTAGTGATATACTATTGAGTAGGGGCATTTTGTATTATATATTATGTGCAGAAATATATTATTTTAGATGTTGGGAGTACTGTTCAAAAGTCAAAATAGTTTATGCCCAAATTGTGTGTCCATGAGCTTCAACTCCCTTTTTTAAGCTTTCCCCAGAGGCTACCTTCCTCTGCAGGTAGATGTGAAACAAGTCTTCCTCTCTTAAGTGCACACTACCACCACTGTTGACTGGATGAGAGATGACATGTGACTAAATGTAGGCCAATCAGCGTTCACTTCCTGGAGTTTTAAATTCATTGTCTGGTAAAACACCAATGGGAAAATTCAAAGCCTGTCATGTAACCATATTTATCTATTTGTACAAAAAGGCACAAAAACCCAGTCCACAAAGAAATAAAAAGCATATGCATAAAATAAACTTGAGGGAGAGAGAGAGAGAGAGAGAGAGAGATATTATAGCCCGAGAAGATGCTTTCTGGTGTCAATTCCCTATTTTGAAGGTGCACTTCCAGATTTGAAAGTTATTTCAGTGCTGTTAGCCAGCTTCCTAACACTGTAATAAATATTCCACATCATCAACTTATAAAGAATGAAAGTTTATTCTAGCTCATGGTTTTTTGAAGTTTCCATTGCTTTGGTTCTACAGTAGAATATCTTTGTGAAAGTACATGGCAGAGAAAATCTTTTCTCTTGGCCCAGAAATAGAAGAGAGAAAGAAATATTCTGGGTTTTTATAGTTCCCTTCAAAGGTCCACTGCTAATGATTTGAAGGTCCTACCTATAATGGTTCCACGATTTCCAAAAAGCACCAACCTACAGAGCAAGCCTTTAACACATCAATCTGTAAAAGGCATGAAACATCCAGACTATGTCAAGTATACTTATGAAAAACCTCCTCAGCACTCCTTTCAAAGACTTAATCCACTTTAAGTGGGTTTTAATAGGACTTTTAGGAGCCTTAATAGGATATACAGTAATCTAAATAAAGTCATGGATAATTAGCTTCAATTACAAGCTGATTTTCCCAAAATTTGCTCAAGGGAAAACAGTTTTGTTGCTTTATCGTCTATGGAAGATTTTAAAACAACCTTCTGGATTGTTTCACCCTTTAATGTGAAAAAGTGAACCCAATTTCTGTGTTTGGGATCTTTAGAGCTAGATTTAGAGGCAAGAGTCTGAGTGCAAATTGACTTATTTGGGAGGTGGTTCTAGAAAGCACCAGTAGTAGAGGGAAGAAGTGAATTAAGAAGAGAAGGATCCCAATAAAGGATGTGTTTCTGAATCATTCAACATCAGTTGGGGACTACACCTCTGGGAACTCTGTGTAGACCAAATGTCTCAAGGGCACACCACACAATGAGTACAGAAGCTGGGGCATATTTACGTACCAGGTTTCATCCTGACTACTAAGAAGAAAGGTATGTTTTCATTCTGCTGCTTGGTGGCAAGTCCTGATCTAAGGCCAGAGAAAATTTGTCAGGGGGAAGGAATGCATTTCCAGAGTGTTGGAATTCCTGGAGGTATGCCATTAAGTTGTAAAGCAATGGGATATGGGTAGGAGGACCATATATCTATTGTTGGCTCATATAGAGTCACATTACACATGGGGAAAACTTTAACATATATATTCAACAGGAAGTTAATTTTAGTCTACTCACTAGAGAGGAATGATTTAAGGTGACTGAAGTTTGTTACTTTCAGGATATTGTCCATTGGTCTTTCTTTATCTTCATAGTTCTTACTCTGCTCATGTGCTTTAATGCACATGTTATCAACTTCCAGGTAGAGTTGGGGAAATAATTCATTGTGTTCACCTATATACACCTCTTCCTCCAGAAATCTTGTTTCCTTGCTCTTAGGAAAGGGAAAAGCTGGAGAACTGCCCCAGAGAGTAGGGAAGTCATCATTTACAGGGGTCACAAACAAGGCACAGTTCTGTATATGCTTTGTGCATAAAATGAGAAGTAGAGGGTTACAGACAAGAGCAGAAAGCCCTGGAAAGGGGTAATTGGGTTTTTTCCCCTAATTTCCCCTTTATAGAAATACTGGAAGAATTTTTTTACTTGGTATTTATAGAGGCTAAATAAGAAGATGAAAATGAGGCAGGCAAGGCTCTCAAAATGTCCTTAAGAAGCAGAGGCCACTGTGAATGTTATCTGCTGTACTGAACTTTGGCCAGACTTACCAAGGATCATCATTCATGAGCACCTACCAATTGGCAGTGGGGCCACTCCCCCTCTGTTAAGTAGTTGCTGCCTGCTTATCTTTGTCAGTAACTCTTTTCTAGTATCAAATAGATCACCTTCTCTCAGCTTTGTATGTCCTCACCAACTTCTAGTCTCTGGTGGTTCTTTCTGTGTTATTCATACAGCATCTGGCTTGTATGGTTTTCTTACATGTGTGCCTAATCACTCTACCAGGGAAATTTAGTGTGGGATAGAAATGGAAGCAAGCACAGATGGGAATATAGTTATTCATACAGCATCTGGCTTGTATGGTTTTCTTACATGTGTGCCTAATCACTCTACCAGGGAAATTTAGTGTGGGATAGAAATGGAAGCAAGCACAGATGGGAATATAGAGAACATAATGAAACAATTCATTATTTCCCCCATACTTTTCACTATCTGCGGTGCAGATTTCTGTAAAATAGCACATTGCTCGAGCATGTACCTAAAGCCACATTATCTGAATTTGAATATTGGTTATTTGTAATACAGCTTCATGCTAATAGTTTGTTGGGTAACTTTTGTGAATCTCAGTTGGTATATAATAAAGAGTCTGCCACAGTTGGTATTTAATAAATACTTGTTGAATGAATTGAGTAGTAGGCCATAGAATGGATGAATGAAGTAGAATATGATGCTCCCTAAAGGTGGAGAGTACAAGTACAGGCTCATCTCTAACATTTGTAAGGTTCAGGACATGAAGACAAATGAAGGTGCCTGCCATAGCTCCAGCCTATCCCATAACAGGTCTTACATGAATATGTGTGGCCAGTAATCTAGGTATGCCATTGGTAAAGAATAACTTCTAGACCACCAGCAAGAACTAGGTTTATGTGGTCTTGGGTAACAAACCTAGAAAAATGATCAAGAAGGGAGTGGAAGTGGTTTATGACCATTTGGGAAGAACATCTGTTTATCTGGGGCTTAGAGGTGGCATGAGCATGGAATGTGTACATCCCTTTGCCCCAAAGATTCACTTTCTAGGTAGAAGGTGCAGTGAGAAGAGAGTTGACTGATGCCCCTTGAAAGGCACACTTCTGTGAACATTCATCAGACTGTACATTGATAATGTATTTTCTGTATGTGTACACTTTGATCAAATTTAGGTGGAAGATATATAAGTGTAGAGATAGTAAAGTGAAGTAAATGTGAACAACTCCTCAATCTAGTAGTAATGGTAAGGTTATACTTGTACTAGTCTCCCAATTTTCTACATATGCAAAATATTTAATAATAAAAAGCTGCAACCATTGTAAATGCTTTAAAGACAAAATCTATATGCTGTACAGGGGACTGAATGTGTCACAAGCAAGGAGGTAGGATAACTGCCAGGCCATTGAGAACCTTACTGTGAATTATTCAAAAGCTCTGGCTCCAGGGTATGCACCCCAAAGACTGATACCTTTACAAGTCAACTTGTAGGAATTAGAACAAGACATGCTTCTGCCAAGCAGACTCAGCTCCACAAAGGGTACTTGAATCAGGAAGGAGGAACCATAATTTGAGAATAGAAAATTAAAAATGGTGGAGTAAAGACCAGCAGCAAAATGCAACTTCTCTGAGATCTAGAATTGAGACACCTAGAAAATAACAATTGGCTAAGGAAAAAAAGAGGTAAATCTGATAATTGGGTAGAAGTTGGTGGGAAAACTAGTATCTACAGAGAAGCTAGAGAAACTGAATGCAACACAGAGAAAAGAGCAAAGCAGTTTGGAAAGCAAATCCCAGCTCCCTAACAAAAGGTGAGTCCAGAAAGAGCTGGTAACTCAAAGGAGAAACAACTGACCAGGTCAGCAGTGCCACCCCTACTCCCATCAAGCTAATAGTTATTATAAACTGCACAAAAGTATTATAAGGTTTCAATCTGAAAGTAACTCATTTCACATGTCAGGCTAGAGGTGGAGAAGAAATTCAGTGCTGTATTTGTCATATTTGAGGCTCTTTAATCAGAAACCATTTTTGGAAGGAGTTAATTTTTTAATGCTGAACTATAGAACAACCACAGAAAAACTATACTTCAGGGTTTCTGGAATCACCCTACTACAGTGACTGGGTAGAAGACATGAAATAGTTAAAGAGGAAGTTCAAGCTCTGGCCAGGAAGGACACAGGGGTCCTGCCCTTTGTGGTGAGAAGCTAGGCCAGTTGCATACAGTTTACAGAGGGGGATAGGTCTGAAAGTGCTGGCATTTGTCCAACAGACTGCATGAATACACCACAGAGATCTGTAGTATGTTTGTTTTCCCCATCTGCCAATGTGATCAGGATACACCTTGGCTTGGATGATTACCACAGATCAGTGTATATGCACAAAGGGCCTCAGGAGCAGGAAAAGTATCATAGAGACCCTCAGACCACAGAGTTCAGTGAGAAAGAAGTAACTTAGGGCATACAGAGAGATATGCTATAGATATTCAGAGCAGCTGGAATGAATACAGCCTGAGGATAGACACTAATGACTGGACATACACAGTAGGAAAGGCAGGGCAGGATTCAGTATTCACACACAAAACTTCAAGTATGGAAACAAAATAAGTCTTAGTAGTGACTCATTGCCCCTTACCCATATCTGCTGAATTCCAGTACTACAGACCATGGAAAGAAACCACTCATTCAAAAACACAGAGGAATTATTTGTACTCATTTCTCTTTTTCATCATTGGTTTCCTGAGGCTTGAGTTGTTTATTTCTTTCTTTTTTTATTTCCTTATTTTTGTTTTTCTTTCTTTTTTCTTAATTTTTTTGTTCTTTTCTGTAACTTTCTTTTAATTCCATCAACTTTCTTTTACTCCATAATAGGCACATTGATCTTACTTTCTTCTACTTCTTCTAATCTTCCTTTTCTTTATTTTAAAAATTTTATTTCTTTCATTTCTCCTGCCTCATTATTTGTTACTTACTATCACTATTAAGCTTTATTAATCTTTAGTTATTTAGTTGAGTCCTTGCTATTATTGCTGAATTCTTTTGTATTGTTAATGATGATACAATTGTTGCATTTAGTTGATATTTACTGTATGTCAGAATTAGGTTGGTCTTTGTGTTTACATTAACAACAGATCTCTTTTCTATTGTTTAGGATGGTAAAATGATAGTTTTTGTTGTTTCTTATGGTATATCAATATCCCATTTGTCTTTGACTATTATTGTTGTTGAATTCGTTGCTATTGCAAGGATGGGATAGTAGATGCTTAACTGGTTTTTACTATATGTCAATATCTGGTTTGTCCTTGTGTCATCAACAAAACTGTGATTATTTTCTGGAGAAATGGGTGTAGAGCCAAACACACTGAACAGTTCCCTCCCCAAATTAACATAGGTAGCAAAGAGCTATAGTTAACCATATCCAGAATGTATTATTGGAAAGCAGACACTAAAAAAAACAGACACTGTTATAGCAATAAAGTCTTTCTACTATAATGAATCCTCAATTCTCATCACAAACACAAATAAAAACATGAGAAAAAAGGTAACATAACACCTCCCAAAACTCCCAATTCCCACAACATTGATCCATGGAGCATCAATCAAGAGGAAGCCAAAACTGAACTATCTAAAGCAATGAAGAAACAAAAATCAGATCAATAAGTTTCTGAGGAAGCTCAGAGATGATATAACTAAACAGATAATGCAGTTAATAAAAAATATGACATGTTACATTAGAGAACATTAATAAAAAGCTAGTAGACCTAAATAAAATGATACAAAACATCAATAACCAGTGTAACAAAAAGGTAGAATCCATGAGAATCTATCAAACAGAAATCCAGAAGATTAAAAAATTATATTGAAAGTATTGCCAGCAGAAGTGACCAGTGCAAGAACAAGGTGTCAAAACTAGAAGATAGGGCTGATGCAGATGACCATTCCAGAAATAATACCAGAAAACTATCCATGTATGGGGAAAGAATTTAACATATAGACAACTGAGGCTTATAGAGCCCCAACTAGCCAGGATTAGAAAAGAATTTCTCTGCAATACATTATTGTCAAAATTTCAGAAGTCCAACACATGGACATAGTCTTGAATGCTGTTAAAGAAAAGCAACATATGATTTATGAAGGTAAACCCATTAGAATTATAGCATATTTCTCAACACAAACCACAAAGGACAAGAAATCTTGGAGTGAAGTGTTTCACTCCAGCCTAGAATAAACTATCCTGCAAAACTATCTTTCAAAATTTATGAAGAAATAAGATCTTTCCATGATAAAATCACCTTAAGAAATTTATGACCACCAAAACAGCAACCCAAAAAATTCTCAAGGATATTCTAAAAAGAGACAATGAGGCTAACAAAGCCAAATAGTTTAGAGGAATGAATAAATCAGACAGGGAGAGCAGCTAAGCAGAAAGAGTGAGGAAGTAATCACCAATGGGAAAATAATCCAGTGACAGAAATAAGTCAATACTCTTCAGGAATAACTCTCAATATGAATGGTCTCAGTTCTTTAATCAAAAGGCACACATGAACAGATTGTATCAAAAAATGTACACAAGATATGCACTTAATTCAAACAGAAATTCACAGACTAGAAATCAAAGAATGAAAAATAATATTCTCTGCAACAAGATTATCAAAGCAAGGAAGGATAGGTATTCATTTTCAGAAAACTGAGTTTCAAGTCAAAACTGATCAGAAGAGACAAAGGTCACTACATATTGATTGAGAGAACAATTCAACAGGAAGAGATTAAAAGTATATGTTCCTCGAACACAGGCATACCCAGTTTATAAAACAAACACTACTGAACATAAAAGTCCAAAGAAACAGCTATACAATTATAGTGGGGGACCTCAATACACAACTTTCCTGAATAGGTGAACTAGATAAAAAGTCAACAAAGTCAGTTTAACCAGACCATTGAAAGAAAAGAACTTAATAGATATTTATATCAAAAGCAGAATATACATTCTTCCTAGCAGAACACAGAACTTCTTAAAAACAAAACACATGTTACTCTATAAAATATGCTTAAGTAAATACAATAGAATCAAAATTATCCCATACTAATTATGAGATCACAGAGCAAAGAAACTAGTACTCAATGGCAAAAGAAATCACAGAAATGGTACAAACACATAAAGATTAAATAATACTGTCAATGGATAACAGAGGAAATCAAGTAAAAAATTAGACCTTTTCTATGAATGAACAATAATGGCAATGTAACATAGCAGAACCTAAGTTACACAATGAAAAAGTAGTGCTAAGAGGGAAATTTATAGCTGCAAATGCCTACATCAGAAAAACAGAGTGGACTCAAGTAAATAATCTACTGATGTACTTCAAAATACGAAACAAAAACAAAAAAAAACAAGAAAAATCCAGATCCAAAGCTAGTGAAAAGAAGGAAATTATAAAGATCAGGACAGATATTAATGAAATTAATATAAAAATGTATTATCAATGAATCAAAGACCCTTTTCATTGACAGAATGAACAAAATAGATTGATGCTTAGCCAATCTAACACAAAAGGGGAAAAAAAAGATCCCTGCAAAAGCCAATTATGACAATGCAATTAAAAACCCAAAATGAAATCACAGTAGAGCCTGCTGGAATTCAGAAGATAATGAATAATTACAATAAATTGTACACCAATAAATTGTAGAATCCAGAAGAAATTCATAGATGCTATTATGGATTAAAAAACTGGTGGTCAACTTAATACCAGCTGAATTAAATCAGCATGGTGCTGAGCATAGATGGCCCACCTGAGGAAAGTTGCCAGCTTAAATAGAGAGCTAGAAAAAAAGAGCTAGGCATTGTAGGTTTCTCTAAGTGTTGCTGTTTGGAGCCATTGGTTCTCCTGGAGGAGCTCGTCATGACTAGCTTCCCCAGTGTGAGTCTGACCACTGTCGTAAGAGGACCTCGGGACCTTGTTGGTGAGAGTGGCTGTGGTTCAGTTTATTCTTACATGGAGCATTGCTTCCTGGCTTCAGAGGGGAAGATGTGTCCTGTTTAATCTCCAGGAGAAATTTGTCATGCTGGTTTTTTGGTATGTACTCTACTGTTCTTATCATCGGAGGCTGAGGATGACTGTGGTACTTTTCAGGACAGCCCTAGTTCTTATTTTAAGCATGACTTTTTGGCTCCAGTGCAAAACTCTCAACCTACCAGCACAGCTCCTTCACCCTGCTAGCATAGACCTTCTAGCTTCCACCACTGACCATTGGGCCTTCCCAGTGCAGATCCATAAAAGAGACTGGCATGAGTCCTTCTCATGGGCTCTAGACCTCCAACTGGATTTGTGGGAAGCATTGTCATGGGCTTTAGGTCTTCATCTGGACTCACACAGGACACTGCTGTGGGATCCAGTCCCTTGCCTGAATATTCTGGGTCTTTAGTGTCATGGATAGATTTCCTGTACTTTCTTGTGTTTTACTCTGGGTGACCATCATAATATAACATTATAAATTCTGTGTCCTGATTCTAATTGTTCTCCTTACAACCCCTGACTACAACAGATGCCTACATACATATGAATTACCAAAAGTGAACCAAGAAAATATACAAACCCTGAAAAATACAATAACAGGCAATAGAATTGAGCATTGACAAAAATTTACCAAAAAATGCTTAGGACCCAATGAGTTAACTACCAAATTGTGTAAGATCTTTAGAGAATACTGAATGCCAATACTTCTCAGACTCTTTAAGGAAATTGAAAAGGAGGATTATTGCCAAACTCATTCTTGATTCCAAAAATAAACAAGGAATCCACTTTCTTCAAAAGTCCAATTTCTTTAATGAATATAGTTGCAAAAATCCTGAAGAAGATACTGGTAAACAGTACAGCAAAAATTGAAACGATTGTACATTATACCTAAGCAGTCTTCATACTAGCAATGAAATGATGATTCAACATATGCAACCAAATAAATACAATATATTTCATAAACAAATCAAAGACAAAAATTACATTATCATCTCAATGGACACAGAAAAGATCCATCTTGAACAATATGTACATAAGGATCTTAATCTGATAAAACCACTTATGACCAACCTACTGCCAACATCATATTAAATGGGCAAAAACTGAAAGCTTTTCCTCTAAAAAATTTTTTAAGTAGTAAAATACTACAGAACAAGATGGAATAAAGCCAATTGAGACAATGTAGTGAAATTGGTACAGAACTTCACAGCAGGTTACCAGGATAACAGTAATAGGTACTATAGTGTATCTCATTTTCTTCACAATAGTTGTTCTTTCAATCAGGTATATCAGAATCAAAGGAAATACAGAACATTATAGAACTTATCAAAACAAAATACTGAATAGAGCAATACCATTAATCAGAACAAAGCAAAACAGTGATAAAAATATTTGCCTTCAGAGAGATGGTAAAAGGAAATCCCCCTTATTTGCTATATTGCATATGGTCAACCTCACAAGAGATGCTCAGATCTCTGGCTCGCACTTGCTAATGGGGGCGGGGAATGGATGGGTGTTTGAATCTCAGCCCATGCACCAGTAGGCTCATAGCCACTTACCAGGCAGCAAGCTGGTTGCTTGGTTTATGAGCACCCTAAGTTCCAACATGTTGCAGATCTCAGGAGACACTGATGGTTCTGGCCCTGGGGCAGCCGTGGCTTTCCAGGCCACAGCTACTTACCATTGTGGCCTCCCCTAAAATTAAGATCAAGACAAGGATGTCCACTATTATCCGTCTTATATAAGATAGTACTTGAAAAATTATACAGAGCAATCAAGTAAGAGATAAAGACATATATATTGAAAAAGAAGTCAAACTAGCCTTATTTGCAGACAACATGATCCTTTAGAGGGCTCAAAAAATGTCACTAAAAGACTCCCAGAACTAATAGACAAATTTATCAAGGTAATGGGATACAAAATTAACACACAAAAATCATAGCATGAACCCATTGAGAAATTAGAGAAACAATACCATTCACGATAGCTGCAGTAGAACAGAATAGAGCATGAAGAAACAACCCCAAGCATATTTAACCATCTGATCTTTGAAAAGGTTGCTAAAAACATACATTGGAGGAAAGATAACCTCTTTAGCAAACGGTGCTAGGAAAACTGGCTATCCACACATAGAAGACTGAATCTAGACCCATCTCTCTCACTATGTACTAAGCTAAAATCAAAATAGATAGAAGATTTAAATATTAAAACAGAAACACTCAATCTGTTGGAAGACAAAATAGATAAAATTCTTGAAGACATAGGCATAGGCAAGGACTTTCTGAACAGAACTCCAATTGCATAAGAAATAACATCAAGAATCACCAAATTGTACTATATCAAATTAAGAAGTTTCTGCACAGTAAATAATCAATAGAGTAAAGAGACAATCTACAGAATGTGAAGGAAGTTTTGCCTGTTATTCCTTGAACAGAGAGCTAATATTTACAATATATATAGAACTAAAACATGTTAAACCTCTCAAAATGAAAGATCCAATTGAATAATTGACAACAAATGTGTAAATACTACTCTGAAGAAGTAAAAATCTCCAATAAATATATGAAGAAGTGTTCAGCCTTGCTGGCCTTTTAAGAAATGCCAATTAAAACAACATTGAAATTCAATTTTACTGAAGAAAGAATGGGTATCATCAAGAAATCAAATTATAACAAGTGTTACAAAACTGCAGGGAAAAGGGAATTATTAACATTGTTGGTGGAAATGTGAACTAGTATAACCACTTTGGGAATCAGTATAGAGATCTCATTAAAAAAATAGAAATTATATCAGACCCAACTATTTCCTTTCTAGGTATTTTCCTAAAGAGCTAAAGATATCATATTACAGTGATATTCACAGGCCTGTATTTATAGTAGCACAACTTATGATAACCAAATCTTAGAGGTAGTCTATATATCCATGAATATATAGGTAAAGAAAATGTCATGTTATTGCAGTGGAGTTCTACTGTTCCTAAATAAGGATAAACTTGAGTCATGTGTAGGAAAAGGAATGCACCTTGGGACCAAATGTTAAGTGAAATAAATTAGACACAAAGGCTTAAATATCACATTGTTTCTCTTATATGAGAAACCCACAATATAAATGAATTAAAGAACAAAATAAAAGATAGATAATAGAGAACAGAGAGTTAGATCTTTTTCAAATGTGGAGGGAACCAAGAGATGTAGGGGAGGGGAAGAACTAGAAGGTAAATATATGTAAAAATAATTAAGATGTGTTATGTACATCACTAACTCCCCAGAATGAATGCAATCATTACATACTACAGGATGCACTCATACAAATAAAAAAATTTTAAAGGGAATTTAAATTTACAAATTTCTTAAAAAGACTCCAGATGTGGGTAGCACCACACAATAGATCTCTAACCTGGACAGAATAAAAATGAAAAGAAAGAAGTTTGTCCCTTTTACTTCTGAAAGAGCTACAATCTTGGTCACTGCCTTTGGATATCTGTCTCTAGGCTTCTGGTGGAGACTCGTTAGCCTTCCAGTGCAGGTCTTGGGGCCTTCTGACATGGACTCACACCCAGCTGTGCAGTGAGATTCCAGGCTTTCAGTCTTCTTTGGATGGGTCTTCTGGCCTTCTAGGCCACTGACAAACATTTTGTATTCTTCCACCTCTGATCTGGCAGACAGCCACTGGGATTGTTCCACTTGTGATCATATAACCCTCCCCAGTAAATAGTTTGCATATTCATACATATGTTTGTATTAAATTTGTTCCTCTAGTGAATTCTCACTTTTACAGATGGAAGAGGAATTTTCCAGGCAGAGGAACTGGCTTGTACTGAGGTCCTGTTGAGTATGAGAACAAAGAGGGGCCTGTGGTAGCCAAGACAAGGAGAACTCAAAAAGCTTGATGTAAGTGAAGGCTGAGTAGATAACCAGGGATGAAAAGAGGTAATAATGATTTGGGGTTTAACCTATCTAGGTCCAAGGTTTTCCATCTGTAAATTGAAAAATGATAGTTATAATTAAGCATTAAATAAGACTAGCATATAAATCAATGGTCCATAAAAAATTTATACTGTACTGATTATTCTTTTCTCCTTGTGCCCATTTATATCTCTTATAGCATTTATCCACTATTCTTCCCCTTTACTGTCCTTATAATAGCTAACATTTACAGGATGCTATATGATGTAAGTCTTCATTTAAGTGCTATATGTACTAACTCATCTTACAGCAACCTTGTGACATGAGTAGTATTAAGAAGCCTATGTTATGGCTAGAGGAACTGAGAAATACTAATTGATTTATTCAGGCTCATAGTGTCAAAAGTAGCTGAACCAGATTTGCGTCAGGCAGCTCGGAAACCATGCTTTGTTACTCCCCTTACCAACAAACAGAATGAAGAATTCACAGGTTTAAAAAGCCAGACACTTCAAATGGTCTTTTCTATATTGCATAGCAGCATCATTATATAGGTCAGGGCATGGATGTGCCATGTCATTAACTTTGTTGTGAACACTCTTTTTCTCCATGCAAATCCCAAAGGCTATAATCCTGCTTTGAATTCTTTTTCATCCATCCCAACAATTTCCTCAAACTTGAAGCAAACCTGAGCAAAGCATTGGCAAATGTTGGCTGGTTGGTGGCTTCCTAGAGGTGCTGTGGCACCAGAAAGGGAGTTTTAGGATATGGACCAAGCTTTCCTGTTTGTTTTGTTTCTTTGTTTTGAAGAAGCTACCAATATACATTGCTATTTTAATCCAGGTGAAACTGAGTTGTCTTCATAATTCTGGATTGTAGTCAAAGTCCCGTGAGAAGACAGGAATCTCACTGGTTAACTGGATACAAAAATTTTAGTACAGAGACCTATAAAAGAGTGGAAGGTAGTTAACTACTGAAAAGGGTTTTTTGAAAAAGAGCCCAGGAGTAACAGCAGCAAAAGCAACAGGAACAGTCAGCCCCTCTAGGCTGAGGAGGGGTTAACAAGAAGGAGCAATGGACCAAAAGCCCCTTTCCCAAAGGAAAAGTTCAGGCTTTATCTGGAGAGGATGTAGCTTCTGCAAAACTGAACATGTGGCTGCCATGGAAGAAGCAGATCACCAGGGGCCCAAGCTGCATGGCCTCTGTGTGTGGTTGGCGGTTGGGTTCAGGGGGCAGATGCTGCTGAGTGCTGATAGTGATTGAGTGTAGCCTGAGGACTTCTTGGGGCTGGTCTTTCCAGGCTACTCAGTTCTTGCAGCAATAATAGAAGATCAGAACCTGGAAGGCAACATCTTCCTGTGCCTCTATCCTTACCAATATTCTCTTTTGACAAAGTTCAACATGCTGCCAGCTGGCAAAGGAAAATGTTTACAAGCTCCAGCAGAGATGTCACAAAGAAGTACAAAGAATGAAGGATTTTGAGCTCAGAGACAATAAACCAATAACCAGCTACACACAATATTTTTGGCAGAAGTACTCCATGATACTTAGTCAGTCTGAGAATATGTCTTTCTATTTCCTGATCTCTTTAAAAGCAATTAAAGAGCCCAGTAGTTTTGTGAAGTGTGTGCTTATTTCTTTATCTAGCACTACCACACTTGAATCTCATAATGGAGTGTATGTGAATTTGTATCCATTTGACACTTTAGGAAGATGTCTTATGAATTCCATGAGGCAAAGTCTTTGTTTCATTCCATATGATATTGTTAATGCTTATTAAATGCTCTACAAACAGGAGACACTCATAAATATTTATTGAACAAATGAATGGGTATAGTCATAATTGGCTTATCTTGTGGAATATCCTATGCTATATCACTGAGTAGCTCAGGAGACTACACCTATGCCAGTGTGAAAACCAATGTATAAAGTGTTGGTTGATGGTGTAGTATGAGGAATTTGCAAGTTTATGGGCCAGGGCCTTCTGAATGAGCAGTCACCAAATGCCCCTTGGTTATACAGCAGATATCGCCTAGCAATGTGCTTTCTGAACCTGGATCAAGGGTACTATTTCCTCAGCCCTCTGGCTGACCTGAATTGGAACACTATTGCCCAAGAAAACTCTTCCAAAATCACATTGTCTGAATTGTTCTCTTCATCCTACCCTACAAATTATTTTTTATCATGGTGACTTCCAAACTTTGCTACCCACCAAATTTCCAATTAATCAAGACAGTGTATCATTAGCAGGAAGTTGTACATAATAATCAAGTGATTTTAGATAAAAGTAGCAAAATAGGTCAATAGGGAAAGGAAATTTATTTCAAAAAATGCTACTGAGACAGTTGAATATCCATGTACAAAAAGATCATACATAAATAGGTGAGATCATGCCTCACATCATACACAGAAGTGAACTCAACTGGATTACAAACCTAAATACAAGAGCTAAAAATGCAGAGCTTTAAATGAGAGAATGGAAGAAAATTATTGTGACTTTGGGTTAGACAGAACTTTGAGATATGGTACCAAAAGGACAAACTATAAAAGAAAAAAATTGATAAATATGACTTGATAAAAGTTAAAATCTTTTGTTTTTAAAAAATTTAAGACCTACCCAGAACAATAAGGAACTCCTACAACTCAAAAAAAAGACAAATAGATTCATTAAAAATGGGCAAAAAATGTGAGTAGATGTTCTACCATTAAGCTATACAGATAGCTAATATGCACATAAAAAATTTCTGAACATCAGTAGGCACTAGGGAAGTGTCAATGAACAATGAGATACCACTTCACATTCACTGGTATGGTGATGGTCCCTAGACAGACAATAATGACTATTGGTGGGGATATGGAGAAGTTCTTCATACATTCCTACTAGGAATGTAGAATAGTGCATTTTGGAAAACAGTAGGGTAGTTTCTGAAAAGGCAACACATAAAGTTACAATAGGACTCAGCAAATCAATTCTTAAACCCCCATCACTACCAAAATGAAACTATGGCCAAATAAGGACTTGTACAGTATATGAATAGTCAACACAACATTATTTAGCAAAAAGTGAAGACAATTTTGATATTAGTCAAGCAGAAAACGGATAGGCAACACATAGTGTACCCATGCAATAGAACTAGTTAAGCAGTAAGAGGCATGAAAGAAGTGCTAGTACATATTAAACCATGAGTGAACCTCAAAAGCATGTTAGGTAAAAAGAAATTCCAGTAACAAAGATGATGTTTTGTCTGATTTCTTTTACATGCAATGTCCAGAAAAGGCAATCTGATTGATAAATAAAATGGATTAGTAAAAAGTTTAGGCTGAGAGTGGGAACAAGGACCAGCTGCATATGAAAACAATGGATGTTTTGAGGTTGTAGTAAAACTGGATTGTGGTGATGGTATAGACACACTAACATAATTTAATTATATAGAATATAGAATACAATGGATGGAGTTTATGACATACAAACTCAACTCTCTTCCTCACATTAAAAGGGCACCATATTCTCAGATGAAGATATACAAATGGCAAATAAATACATGAAGAAATGTTCACCATCACTGGTCATTTGAGAAATGCAAATTAAAAGAGCACTGAGATTACATCTCACTCCAGAAAGAATAGCGGCCATCAAGAAAACAACTGATAACAAATGTTGGTGAGGCTGTGGGGAAAAAGGAACACTGCTCCACTGTTGGTGAGAGTGTAGACTGGTGCAACCACTATGGAAGTAAGTATGGAGATTTCTCAGAAGACTAGGATTGGAAGTTCCATTCAACCCAGCTATTCCCTTCCTGGGTATTTTCCTAAAAATCCTGAAAAGGTCATATCGCAGTGATATATGTTCATAGCAACACAATTTGTAATAGCTAAATCTTGGAAACAACCAAGATGCCTATCAACTGCAGAGTGGATGAAAAAGATGTGATATTTTTATACAATGGGATATTACTCAGCTATAAAACAGGATGATCTTGAGGCCTTCATATTGAAATGGAGGCAACTTGAGCCTATTCTAATAAGTGAAATAAGTAAGAATCATATTTATAAATATCACATTATGTCTATAGTGTAAAAAGTAATAAGAACTGTAGAAGTAATAAAATCCAAAATGTGTAATTGCAATTGTCAAAAGGAGAGGAAAAGAAAGTGCTCTAAAGGATATAACTGCATGTAGTTTAAGTGTGTAGGATTGATAACCATATTACTGTTTTTGTTGGATCGTTGAGCAGAACTGTTTGCAGTCTCATTGTTTGAATGTCCACTTTGTGTGCTTTAATTTTGTAACTTGAGCAACTATTTCTAAGATGACAGTATGTAATTTGTCAACTAGTTATTTCTTAGTGTTTTTTAAATTTATTTTATTTTTGGAATTTTGTATTCTTGCTTCCCTTTTTTCTGTTTTGCTTTTTTTCACTTCAAATAGAATTTAAATAAATAAATAAAAGGGCACCATAAACCAAAGGAGCTAGCTATCTACAGGGTTAAAGTGTTGGAACTTTTATGCACAAATGTACTTGTTACTACATAGTAGAAAGAAATCAATTAGCGATGGCATCACTTTAAGAAGTCTGCTTACTACTGTGTGTTTACTTTCTTGGAACAAATTAGTGAATAATATCATCTGGGAGTCTCCTCTTCAGAACTTACAATTCACTGAGAAATAGACATTAACTAGCTATAAAGATGTTGGCCATCTTTGCATGCTAAAAAATAAGAACCATCTGCTTTCTGATACTCATCCACCAATTCTTTATGTAGATTTATTTATTTATTTACTTATTTTCATGCATGCTCCCTGGGGAGTACCAAAGCTTCTTGGTAACACAAGATTTAGGGCCCAATGCAGTCCCCCAGATACACAATCTTATTTGCACACCTTTCCTACATATATGGAGGCTGGTCTTAGTTTAGATTCTTCCAAGTAGATGGTCTAAAGGAGAGTCTACTGTCAACAGTTTATTCGGACAAACATTCAAATGGGATTAGGTAGTTTATCAGTCAGTACTCACTATAGAAATAGATATAATATAAATCATATAAATATATAAAGATTTATAAGGCAGGCTTACAGTGGCTGCCTGAGAGTTAGGGGTGGAAGAGTGCAAAAGGGCTATCTGCATGTTGGAGACAAAAAGGACCCAGTTGAAAGTCAAAGGCCTAGATCTCACTGATGAGTCCATATCAGGAAGCTGAAGAATTTGAAATAGAAAGCTGAGGAAGTTTTGCTGAAAGGCTGAGAAATGTGTGCTGGAATCCAGGAGACAGACATCCAAGAGGAGGGTGAAGACTGGGGCTCTTCCAAAGAAACATGAGAAACTTCCATCTTTGTTCCCCTATTCATTCCTTTTAGGATACAAACCTATTGATGCCCCTCACACTCAGGGTGGGCCTTCTGTCTTCAGTAAATCCATTTTATGACACACAGAACTATACTAATCTAATCAATTGGGCATTTCTTATTCAAGTTGACACAACAGTTAACTTACAGATAGTCCAATAGAAAATAAACAAATAAAATTTAAAATATTATTAAGTCAAATATCACTGTGGACAACTGGAGCTCTGGATTGGCCAGCTTTCCTGTTGCTGGGAGAAAATACCTGATACAATTTAAAGATGAAATGATTTATTTGGCTCATATTTCTTAGCAGTTTTAGTCCACGATTGGCTCCAAAGCAGAAACAACATGACACGGGGAGAGTTCTAGCAAGAGATGTGTCTTGTAGGCATGTCTCCAGTAACCCATCTCCAACTGGACTCCACCTCCTGACAGCACATTTCGCTATGAACATTAGTAGATTACTCTCCTAGTGAATATAGTGCCCCATTTGTCTTCCAGTGAAGTTGATAATTAAGATTAACTGGAGCAAGCTCACTCCACTGGGAAACCAAACAGGAAAGGACTGTGTAGAACAAGCTTCAGAGAATTGTCCCAACTGAGGAGCAAATAAACTGGAATATTTTCCATAGTTTTTGGCTTAAGACTTACTTTTGGAGGTATTCATTCTTTTTCACTTTAGTTTTTCCAAGAATGATGCATTGGCTGGAGAGGTGGTGTGGGTAAGGGCTAGAGAATTGCAGGTGTTTTTAATAAGCAGCCTCCCATAGACTGCACCCAAAGAAACATTTTCTGAGAAGTTAAGGGACTATATTGTGAAGAGGAAATGACATAGTTTGCCCCTAAAGGACAATGTACAGCCCTGTTTAGTGGCTCTGTGAAGTTAATCTTGGTGGACTGAGGTGTTCTGCTCCAAAAAGTTTCTGGTGAATCACAGAAAAATGATTTTGCTTCCAAGTCAGTAGTTGGAAGCATGCAGAAAAAGCAAATTGAATTAAATGGAAATGACATTTCATTTACCTTGCCATCCACTCTGATGGCCTCCTACTGGACCTCTGGAAAAAAAAAACAGTGACCAGTGACCTAGACCTTAGCTTTTAAGATATTGTGACTTTGTCAATATAATCCTAAACTTTTTGGGGTGGGTTTGTGATTACGTATGTGTACTGTATTGGAGGGCAGTAAAATAGTACTTTGGGGACACATTAAGTGCCCGTGTCCTAGTCTACCAATAGGCAGTTACTAAGCAGAGCTAAGTCAGCCAAGCTGTCCTCTCATTTCAGTGCGGCAGTCTTCCCAGTTAAGGTCTATGGTGGCAAATCAAATATTCTATTACATTATTTTCCAATTTCAGGCATTTCCCCAGCTGGACTCTCAAGTGGTATATTTTCCAAAGTTCAGTAACATTGTCCTGCTCACCATCTGCCTTGATGGCCTGACATATTGGATACTGACTCTGGGACCAACACATATGTGGCCCAATACTTCCATCCTACCACTGTTGCATGGCACTTGAGGGAAGGTGAAAACAGAGGTCTCAACACACCTGAAGCAAACTCCCTCTATCCATAGGAAGGGCTTCTCCAGAATATCTGGTATTTATTCAATATTTGCTTAGTGAATGTAGATTAGAGACACCAAAGAAATTTCACTATTTCCCATTTTCTGTTGAATAATATGACAATTTGGCCTTTTCAAATATGGCTATCTAGCACATGTAAGGTATTAAAGGCATATACAAGCACCATTTTAGTACCAATTTGATCTGATTAGGTGTGTTGTCAGTGACAGGGCCCTGAATTCTAAGCAGGTAGTTTGTTTTTCTTTCTCCCTGCTGTTCAAGCTCTCCTGTGAATCATTAGCTAAATTTTAGGGAACCCAATTTAAGAATAATTCATGTTCTTTAAAGGGAGCAACACAGAAGGGGCACAGCTGGAGCCAGAATTCTGCAGCTCTCTTAGGAGCTAATCTGGAATAGCTGAAAAGGAATCAAGCCAAATATTCCACACCCATTAGCCAGTGTGATGAAAAGTAATTAGCATTTAGCATAACCATGGCAACCTTTAAATTTGAACAGGCCCCTGATTCCAGCTTCTTATAAATTTCTCATTTCCAGCTCTTCTTGACAGTGATGACACTAATTGATGACACAACTCATTTCCATCAGTTCCTATCACCCCTCTTCTTGCCACTCCATGCTTTAATCCTGGAGGGATGCATCTGTGTGTGCAGCTGGAAGAAGGAGAGGGTAAAAAATGTCGAATGAAGGTGTCTCTTAGCTAGCCATCTTGGAGGATACAATACAGAACTCAGGACACTGAGTGCCATCTGGACCTACATAGGCCTAAGTATCTTATGATTAAGCAGGCTCCTAATGGACTGGTCAGGTTAAAAGGATGTGGTTGGGACTAGATTAAATCAGGAAACAGTGCAAATTTTACACTGGTAAACAAGGTGTGGTGGTTGTTCATTGCTAAATCAAGGCATCTTAGTGGTAAAAGGCTGGAATGCTCACCTGGTGCATTCTCTTTCTCAGCAGAGGAGCCAGTTCTGCCATTGTCAGGTCAAGAGGTGGGTTGCTGCTTCTGCCTTAAACCAAGAATGTAAACTCAGCTCCTGTCAATGTCAGGGAAGGAAGAGCAGTGAATGAAATGAAACTAAATGTGAAACAGTAGAGTAGTGGGGTCTGAGGAAAGCTGAAAAACAAATGTTCCACCTATGCCACTTCACTCAGTTTTTAAAAATGCAAAATAAGTGGGGCACTGTGTGTGTGTGTGTGTGTGTGTGTGTGTAAAGAGAGAAACATTCATTTTTTTTAAACACCAAAATTTAAGAAAAAGCAGAATGAAAAACAATACTAATGTCTTTGTAAGTGACAGTCCACAGCTCACCAATTTTCAGTCCTGGCTTATGAACACTACAGAGCTTGCAGAGCTACTCAATGGATAGAATGGTTTCTTTCATGTGTCTATCTCATTTTAAGTGCTGTATATTATTGCTTCCATTCATTTTTTTAACTCATCCAACAAATTTTTATTAAAGCACTCTTCTCAACCAAGGGTTGCAAGGGATCCCTTTGGATGACTCAGGGAATACAACAAGCTTATTCATGGAGAGTGCATTTTACCTGTAAGAATAACTCTGTCTCTGCCCTCAAAGCATTCTTTTCTGCATTAAATAGCTCCATTCTCTATCACCTTCCCTAAAATGCCAGGATTTCTCTTTTTATTTTCAGTTTGTATCTTTCTTAAAAATGTAGCCAAAGAACTTTAAACCATTAGTTATAAAACCTCATTTTGAACATGTTCCAATTCATAAATTTTGTTAAATAATTTGCTAAGCATATGTAAATGCATTGATATTCAGTATATCTAACATCCTTTATGGTTTATCTGGGTTTTGGTGTAGACACATATCTTCATTTCTTAGAATCCTGAGATATAAAGTGCTCTGTGGATATCTCTGCACCTGGCAACTGCAATTTATTTTCATATTCTTCATAATTTAATGAAACACAGTACATGCAGAACTCAGCTTATTTGCTTTTCTTGGGCATGTATTTCCAAAGGTCACAGATTTCATGCTGAAGTGCTACATGATATAAGCATTTCCAGGAGCACTTGAGGAAAATAACATTAATTGCCTGAGACTCTAATTGGCTTTATGACAGTAGTCAGACCAGTGGCTGGGAAAAAGGCACCCCAGAACAGCTGTCAAATACATATCCTGGCAGAAAGGCATCAATGACAAGAGCCCTTCCTGCACAGAACTGACATTTGAGAGGCCCATACAGACCAAGTAATCAGAAAAATCTCCCTCCATGTAATGATTTTTCAAATCTACTTAATTTAAAATGGTTTCTATGGAGCATGCAAAACATGCCACATTTCAGTTCTGGATAGCAATAAGCTGCATATGGAGTAGCTTATCCCCTAAACTACTAGTCATTAGGCAAGTGCTTAGGAATGTACACAATGATGAGACCACAATTACATTATTTATTCAACCTTTGCTAGATGCATATTTTTGTAATTAGAGATGATTTGGGGAGGTCTAAGTGGAAATCACCAACCTTGATCTGCCAAGAATAGCAAGCATTAGCAATTCTTTCCTTTCTGAACGTTCATCAGTAATTGGGTATCAACTCTCTCTGTTTTATCTCTTGATTAGAGAGATAAAAAAGTACATGACCATAAGAACTGCAGATACTGGTAGCCAGTAATTACAGTGCGAGGTCTGTGTAAAGAGAAAACCACATCAACAAATGGGAGGGCCAGGAATTTATCTCAGCGGCATAAGAACCTATCTGGCAAGTACGAGGTCATGAGTTCAATCCCTGGTACAAAAAAACAAAAAAACAAAACAAGCAAACAAAAAAAGAAGTGGGAGATTGGGTATGTCCTAGAATCCTACTGCTTAATATTGATCAACCATCAAAATAATAATAAACCATCAAAATAACACTTACAACCTGCTCCCAGCACATTGTTCTCTCCAGAATTGCCATGCAAAGCCATTTCTACTTCTATTTCCACATCTACCACTACCCGTGCCTGCTCTTCCCTACAGATGGCTAAGTACAGATCAATGGGTTAAGCTGAGCCAAAGAGATACTGTATTTAGACTTGTAATGTCTGTTTTTGTTTTTAACTTGCCTTACTTGTGATATTTTATACACAAGCTATTTCATGTAGATATTTCCATTTGATAATTCTACATCAAAATCTAAATATACTACTTCTCTTGAAAACCGGGAAGACATGGCAACATTGGCTTGAATTCCTGACAGCTGCAGGTGCTGGAACTGAGCAGCAGCTTCCCCAGGCTGTATGCTGTCTCTCCACACGGTGCCCACCTAGCTCACTCCCTCAGCTGTGTTTCTGACATTGGGATTTCAATTTCAATTCCAGTGTGTTTGCCCCTGTTTTGTGTGGAAGAGGGAGAGATAATCTAAACCAGTGGTAGCAAACATATGGCATGCATGTTGTTTTTGTTTTTAGACAAAAGATTGTTAATGTCTGAGTTGTTTTTTCTAAATTAAAACCTCAGCACTCAAGATTAATTGTAATGTTGACACTTTGCAGTAAATAACTGGGTTTTTGGTTGTAGTTTGGGCACTTATCACTAAAAGGTTCGTCATCACTGCTTTGAACTATATCAAAAAGGGTGAATCCAAGGATAATGAAAAGCAGTAGGGAGACATCCTATGTATTAAGAAATAATAACAAATATTCCCAACAGTTACTATGAGAAGCAGTAGAGAAAAATAGTTAAATATGCAAGCAAAATACAAAGTAGTATCAGACCATGGATCTAACCCTTACTAGCTTAGGGAAATTACTTATATTTTGTGGATTTGTTTTCTTACCTGAAGTCAGCTCTTCTCTTGTTGCATACAGTATCTAACACCTATAACTAAAAGGAGCAATGATTTAATATGGCTCATGATTTAAAGGAATTGAATCCATTATAAACTAGCTCCAAAGCAAAAACCTCATGGCAGAAGGATGTGGCAGAGTACAGCACATCCTTCTGGTTATTCTCCTGCTTCCTTCTGTCAGGTCCTGCCTCCTAACAGTGTATTTAGCTGTAAGCTCATCAATGGATTAATCCACCAGTAATTATAGCACTCCCATGATCTAATCACCTTTTAAAACTCAGCTTCTGAACAGGAGACTTTCAAGGGTCATAAACAAAAGTTTGGTGGTTAATAAAAGTTGTTTTTAGAATCAAATATATAGTATTTTTTAAGTATGCATTAGGTACCAGAGAGTATTTTAAACACTGGTGATACAATAATAATCTATAAACAAAGTTATTCCTATGGTTTACTTTAAATGAACTCATGTTAAGTACTTAGAACAATGCATGGCACACAATGAACACTCAATACATATGAGCCATTATTTTGCCATTATTTTTAATGTCTACTCAAAAGTGACTACTTAAATCAGAAATGATAGATCTATTTAAACTTGCCTTTTATTTCCTGATAATAACTACCTGAATACATTTCAGCATAAATCCTGAGGCTTGTCCAGGATTAGAAGAAAAGACCATAGTGGTTGCTTGTTGGTATCTACAAAAGCCTGACCAACCTACAAAGAAACCTAAAGTTTTTGCCAACCTGGTTTAAAGACTATCCAATTCTTGTAAAATATGCCTTACTTATTACTTACTTACTTAAAATATGACCCAATCTTTGAGACTTCTTCAGGGATATACAAATCATCATATCCGAGTTTTTCTCTTTTTAGCAAGCATCTCAGAAAGGCAGTCATGTTCTGCTGTCACAGATGTGCTAAGAACATGCAAACCTCATAGGGCTATGCATGCCATTAGGAAGGGTTTGAAGGTACCCACTCCTGGAACCTGCTGTAAAGATGGCCCTCTCAGAGCTACAGTCCCCACTCAGAGGGACTGAAATGCCTGCCTACTGCGGATATTTTTCTCCTTGGTAAAACATCTAAAGGAAAACAAAGAAAGACAGACTTCACCAATTAACCCTGAGACTTCAGAGTCAGTCCCTGCAAATCCCTAAGGCTAGGGTTCTTCTGGCAGTGTCTTTGCCAAGCCTCTAACTTAGCGCTCCCACACATCTTCTTTTCTCACATAGTTCTAGGTCAGACCAAGGAGGAAAGACCCACAAATTCTATCTTTCAGACAAACCCTAATGTTCACTCTTTACAAATTCCTTAGGGGTGAACATGAAATGAAGCCTTTCTCAGCAGCATGAATGTCAACCTACCCTTTTCATTCACACATTCTGTCATGGTCCAGACACTCTTTCCACACTGTTTCTGTTCAGGCAAGACGAAACTTATACTATGCCAAGGTCAGTGGACTTTAATGTGACACAGTGTGAATGTCCTCTGGGCTCTCCTTGGTTTCCCACATGGCACTCTGAGCTTTTCTTTCAGAGCATTTCTCATGGTATATTTATTTACTTGTACAGCTACTTGTTAATATCAATCGCCCTAATGAACCCATAAGCATCTTAGGACTCAGATCGAGGCTGTTTGTTACCACTTGACCCCCATACTCTAGCTCAGGGGGGCAGTCAGCTTCTCTTAGAGGGGCCAGATAGCAAATGTTTTTTTGCTCTGTGAATCCCTCCCCCACCCCGAAAAAATTTGGCTCTTCCATTGTAGTGTGATAGCAGCAGCAGTTACTACGTAGACGGCTGCCTTCCAGTAAAGCTTTATTTACAACAGAGGCAATGGGCTGGGCTTGGCTGGTACCTTGTCAACCCCTGACCTAGCACAATAAATCATTAACAAATCTACAGTAAATATAAAAATAGGAATTGTTCATCTCATTTCTGAATCTCAACAGGACAAAGGACAAGACAAAGTTATGGCAATAAGCTAGGATGATATGTAGGATGGCTAGGCATGGAAGAGGCAGAAAGAGTTGCAGGGGGAGATGGCCCATTTCTTGGTCTGGGTGCTGATTATGTAGTGAATTTATCTTGTGAAAATTCATCAGAATGGACACTCGAATTTGAATTATTTTCTGTATGCATTTTATGTGTTGAAGATGACAAGTTAAGAAATATGTAAATAAAGTTAGTGCTAAAGAGAAAAAGCAGGGCATTGCTGTCTCCTAGGTTGGTGCTTTATTCATGACAGGTACAATGACAAAAAGTGTCTTAGTCTGCTCTGAGTGTAAGCAACCAGCTCTTCACCTACTGGCAGACATGAGTGAAAGTACAGTTGATCTCTCAGTTTCATGGAGAAAGTACCTTGACCACAGTGACCTTTGAAATCAAAAAGGCCTGTATTCTTTGATCTCTCTGATTCTTCATTTTTGCATCTCTAAAATAATCATTGCTGTTCTGCAACCTTGCTGTGAGGGTTGAATTATGTAGTGCATATAAAATGTCTCAAACAGTGCCTGGCATTAACATCCATGAATAGCCCTCAAGGAATGTCACCTGATACTATCCATAGATACTCACAGTGGAAAGGTGGTACAAGGATGTGTTCCTCAGCCTTTCTTCTGCCTTCTTCACTCTCCTCCAGGCCTTAGGGTTTGCCAGCAGCAAGGAACACATTACTGCCTCCTGTGCCTTTTCTAGCTTACAGCTGTGTGAGGTCAGAGGCATTAGAGAGAGTGAGGCCAAAGTAACTATTCCCGCAGGTCCTCCCAGCAGTAACCCTTAGCGAAAGGGATGTGAGTGGCACTTTTCACACAGCTCCTTGGTGCGCAGTCCCCCTGGGCACCTCTTTTCCTTTTTCCTTAGCCCAACAAGTAGCAACTGCTCTTGCTGCTGATAGCCAGGGGGCAATGCAGTATTCCTGTTTTTTCCTTCCCTGTGCCTACACCTTTGTCCTCTGCCACCAGGACTCTGCCATTCCAGTTCAGAGCTTTGTCCCATGTGGCACCCAAGTTCATGGGAATGAGGAATTATTACATTAAAAAGTGAATTTGACTACAGACAAGGCAGGAAAATGTCTGGCAGGATTCTGCTGTGATTTATTTTGGCTCACACAGAAGATATGAAAAACAAGGAGTATTTTTCTCGTAGACCCAGAACATAGACGTCATAAGGCTTTATTTGCTAAATCTGGACTTTCGGCTTGAGTTCTTCTTTCAGGATAAAATAGCCAACAGTGACTGATCTAGAAACACAGGCTTTATGTTAGATGGTCCAGGCTGTGGGCTCTGCTGCAAGCACTTTGAGAGAGTTTCTAGAGAGCCTAGTAGCTCACGCCGTTCCCAAGACCAATACTTCTGTGAAGAAGCAATGGATGTCAAAGACCTGAAACATCAGAATCTAGGGATATGGGAACCTTGGTAGAGAGTACACACCCCAAACCTATTGAAGAAGGGTCTGAGGTGCCTTCTTTGAACACATATGTAGATTTGAGGCCTTTTCATTAGAATTCTTTATAACCCCAAGTAAAAGTGATTCTGATTTTATAAAGTTACCTTTTCAGCAGACCCAGTGACATTGATGTGAACAGTTCCTTTGAGCACAGTGAGGCAAAAGTTGCAATTAAGCCTTATTTTATAAAGAAAACCAAGCCTCTGAGAGTCCATACTTCTCTACCTCTAGGCTGATGCTGTATCAGTTAAATAAGAAAAACTGGACAATTTGCCATTTCTTGTACCTAGAGCACATTTGCAACCATAATAGAAGCACAATTCTTATTCTATTCTGGAGATTTCTGATCAAATCTAAGTGTTTACAAAATTCCAAGAACTGAGTGGTATTCTTCTCTTTCTTTGCAATCTAGTAAGCTAGAACATTGAAGCTAGCAAATCACCTTGGCTCAAATATTCATTATGTAAGGCTGGTCTGGGATGCAATCTATGCAATTACTATACAAAACCAAGAAATGTTCCCCATCCTGTTATAAGGTTCTAAGCTTGGAAAACCAATAAAACAATCAAGTCAGATGCTTACAAAGTCAGCAAAAAAGGTCTACATGATTAATCTTCATCACCACAATTCAGTCACAACATCAATGTCAAATATACCTGGAGAATAAATGTAAATTACAGGTACAAATCAGTTTATGCATTTAGTAGCTATTCCATTTGTCTACACACACACACATACCACACACACACTAGCTGTTTGAGACTTACATAGTTACTGGTCTTCAGAAAAATGTGAGTTTGCAAACTGAGATCTGAGATTTTTTTAAAAAAATGACAAATGAAAGGATCAAAACACCATAGCATGAGGAGAACCTTGAGTTGGTATGGGGAGAAAATGTTTCAGCATGCCCTGGGAAAGAGGCGAAGCTCCAGTGACATTGCCTCTTTTCTCTTTTTATTCTTTCTGTTGCTAACCATCAAATCCTAGGATTTTTGGAAGGAACATTTTTGGAGAGGCATCCAGATAAAGGATAAGGCCTCAGTCCTACTTCAACTCCAAACTGCCTGGAAATACTTTCTTCTTTGAAATGTCTCCCTGAGTGTCCCTGGGGCTGGCTATTTGAAAAGCACTTGGAAATAATGTCAAGCTCTGAGAGCCAAGGATTTTGTCTCAGGAAGCTATAACTGCAAGGGTCCCCTCTGCATGGCCCTGTACAGTGCTGCATCTTACCTGCAAATTCACTGTTAATGCTCTCTGGCTATATTCAGACCATTGGAAGAGTCAGGCTTTTTCTACTCTGTTAAGTGCTTATCTTCATTTTAATCATTGTTGGGTTTGAATCTTTAATAAAAGTCACAGGTGTTGACTGGATTCATTCTTCCCATCCTCCCTTGTCCTCTCCCTGACCATCACAAGGCCTATATATAATGCAGTAGTCATCGTTTCACTAAGCAGAAGTTTCAGAGGAGAGTTATAGTTATAAAACTAATAAAGAAGCAAAGAACATTTTTACTTCTTTAGTGCTCTTTACTAAAATATCTTACTCTGTTCACTCTCATTTCTGTTCCTATAGAGAAAAAAACCCATAATTTTCAGCACCAAACATCCCAGTGTACCTGAAAAAAATCACTCTATTCATGGCTGCACAGGGGCAAAGCCTGCATCAGGTTTCTATACATGTAGGCATGGCTACAATTTGGCTCTAAGTTTACTTTCAAGAAACTTGGTAGGTGAAGCAAAATAATGAACAGATTAGATTTTGGATAAATTCATGAGTTACCATAAAATAAAGACCAATCAATTATTTTCATCTTAAATCTAGATTTCAGATGTTCAGTTTCATTGATCATCATAACTATCCAACTGTCATAACTGTCAAACATCAAATGTTAATCTTTCAATATCCAGGCTTTTCTTTTGTATGTGAAACAAGCATAAAGTTTCTTGGTTCTTATATTTTATCCACTCTAATACCTTTAATTTCTGTCTTCTATATTTTAATTTTGGGGTTTCAGCAATAAATTTTGGGACAGGCACATCTTTTTGGCTATTATAAACAGAAAAACTTTACATTTGAATTTGGAAAACCAAATATACTTAGTAGAAAGGGCATAAAAATCTGATGTCAAAAGCCCCACATTTATTTTCTGGCTCTCCTTTTTATTGTCCACTCACAAAACATATCATATTTCTTAGCCTTCTGTTCTAACCTGCCATATAGATATAAAAACCCCAATGCCTACCATGTAAGACTGATTTGAAAACTAATATGCATTTGTGAGAAAACTTGTCAACCATAAAATGATATCCACTTCTTTCTTATTGTTATAAAGACCAAAGACAAATACAGAAAACCACAATGATAACAGGAACTCTTATGGCATGTGTACTATGTGCCAGGCATTCTACTAAACAATATTTAAATATAGGAACCCATTTAAACCTCACAACTCTAATGTATTATTATTATTTCCATTTTTCAGATGAGAAATCTAAGGCACAGGAAGGATTAATAAGGTTTTCCAAAGTTACACAGCCAGTGACTGGCATGGTTGGGATTCAAACTCTAGCGCTCTTAGCACCATACTATAAGTCCACACTACATGGCTACAGAAGTGTTTCTTTTGGGGAAATCAATAAAAGTCATGCACATACAATAAGGATCCCATCATCAAATAAATTTTGGAAATACTAGTTCAACTAAGTTAACTCATTTTTTTGGCTGCAGGCCTCCCCAGATCCTTTAACATGCCCTGAGTCCCTTCCGATGGGATACGGTGTGCAGCAGCCCTCCCAAGAAAAAATGATTCAGTGATGTGTCTTCAGGCATCCTAAAGGGTTAATGTTCCACAGAATCTACTGAGGCAAATGTTGATATCTAAGGTGCAAGAATAGCAGTCTCTTTGAGCACTTACACAAACAATCCTTTGAAGCATGAGAGACAAATACATAATAGATACTAATTCCATTCATATGTGACCTCTGTTTTATGCATTTCTTTCCATATCAATTGGGTAATCCAAAGTAAAAAGTTGTAGACCTGTAATCCTGTTTTTAAAAATGCAGGCGTAAAGGATGCTTTTATTCTAAAAGAACTGCAAGAGATGAATTTTTTTCCTCCCTAGGAGGGTTGTCTAAGGCTGACATTTGGAGAAGAAAGATGCACAAAGAGGGAGCCGAGCCTTCATGCATCTCGTTGCAGTGAGATGCTGCAGAGCGCGCTGGGGCAGGACCAAGAGAGCTCTAGGAATCAGCTGTCTGCAGTGATTAATGACAACACAGTGACCCACTCACCCCTCCTAGGCTCTTCTCCACCTGGGCATCTGGAAGCATCCCCAGGACATATGGAGAGAAAGGGGAAAAAGACTGGCTCCAAATCACTCACAGCCTATAATGGCCTTAATAGAGACCCCAGTGTAAATGAATCCTTGCTTACCGAATCCTTGATTTTTGGCTGTTACATTACTTCACTCCCTCTCCCCCGCTCACAGACTACTCCCAGTCAGGTAGGAATTTTGGGCCAGTTGTTACTACTTTAAAACAGAGACTGAAATAGTTTTTAAAACTGGATCTAGACATCCTTATTGGGTATCACCAAAGGAAAGTATTACAGTGAGCAACATAATTGACTCACTTTTTAAAAAATCTTATGAGCCCTTAAAAAGCACATCGGATATGTCCCACCAAGACATCAGTACTAGCCCTGATACCATCACTCAACTTTATCTCATAAAATATGCTTCCCTGTGCATTCAAGATACACCCACAATTATGTTAGCATATATTAGAGTAATATATCTTAATATTATATCCAATTATGTTATAGTAGTTAAAGCAAGCCCAGAATTCTAAGTCTAGAACTCTACATGGCATAGATGGTGAGTACGATGGTGAGTACATTTTTCTCTGTGTTTTGACCACATGACGTCATTCATCTGATTGATGCAAAGAATTTAAGAAAAGGTTTGTTGTTGTGTTGTTATCCTCATTTCTTCCTTCAACCATATTAACCTTGAAATTAACCTCAGTTCACTTTTCTAGTTACTATTCATCCTCTCTGATTCACAAAACTTAAGAATAGTAAAGTTATAGATGGAGTCCAACCTCTCAGACAGTTTCCAAAATTGATTAAAGAACTACTTTTCCTGCATGGTCTCTCCTCATATGGATACAGATTGGCATCCTGGATGGACTCAGTGAGCCATTTTCTTGCAATACCTTGCAAGAGATTCGTGGTGCCTGTGCTAATACTGTGCCTCAGCGTCATTGTACTTACTCACATAGAAATACTGTGAGGTTGAGTAGGAACTCTTGGAATACGAGGAACCAATAATTTCCTGACTCTATCTGTAGATCTATTGGTACACTTTTATGGGTTGAAATAAAAACTATTATGTTGAACAATATCTTTTATCTTTGTAGAAGGATGACAGAAGCAACATAGGAAATAAAAGAATGAGATTGCAATGGACATTTTTGGTTAATTTGAATGTCAGTTGAAAGTAACTTTAGAAGATAGCATTTGAAAGAAGTAGTGGAGAAGCAGAAGTAGGTAGGGAGGGCCTTCAAAAGTCCACAGGCCCTATAAGGTTCTCCAGAGTCAGACTGTTCTTGAAAGAAGTGCTGTGCTGATGAGTTATTAGCCAAAGCTACCCCAGAGAGAATGACTTTGACTCAAAAGCTAGGGTTGACTGCAAGAATGCAACAGCTGGAGGCTACCAGCTAACCACATACCTTGCAGCTTTCTTAAAAGAGAATATGAAGTTTGCATGATTTCCAGGACTTATACCATGCTTTTTATCCCTTCCTCATGGTGGAGCACACATGCGATTTGAGTTAAAACAGAACCTCTGATTACAAAACTCTCAACACTGGTGCCCTCATTGCAACTGTGAACTGCTATAAATATGAGCAAACACAGAACACATTAAATCTGGCCACAAAAAGCATTAGTGGTCTGTTGGATTTACAAATAGATTTTTAAAAATTTGAACATATTTCTAAGTAGAAGGGATCTCCAGATATAGTCTGTGGATTCAGACAACATATTAATTCATATTAAATCAATAATATTTTAGGGTAAATTAACTGACACAATAACTGTCACCTTGGAAAACCAAGATCAGGAAATGGAATAGATGACAGGTAACTTATATTGATGAGGAAAGGAGGCTCTAAGCAGAAATTGACTAACACAGTCATAATGAAAACGTTTCATCCCATCTCTTTCAGTTACCAGTAAATAAAGCAGACAAAATAATTTAAAAATTCAAGAGATTTGAATATAACTAAAAGTTTATCCTAATTTTTAAATTAGACACTAGCCTTACAAAAACAATCTTCAAAAGTAAATATCAAAAGGGCAAAAAAATACAGAAATCTGAGACTGGTTCACTCTCCCTCTCCCTCTCAGCTTTATGTAAACACATTTGTTGCCCCTGCAGGCTCGTTGCAGTTGTGACACAGGCACCGTCCACTCACGGCCTTGCCTTCATCCCCCATTGTACTTTTTCACCAGTGTTATCTGCCCTACTAGCAGCCAGCTGTGTCCACATCACTGATGTGTGTGCCTAGGCCAGAGGCACAAGCCACTGACTGACAGGACACGAGTCACTTGGTATTCATAAATTGGACACTTGCATGTCTAGTCATCTTCTGATAACTCATGAATGTTCCAATGCTCCTGAATATGTAGCTGTATGTGGTTTTCCTTGAAAGAGTTTTGCCCTAGGATAAACTATAGGACATTACGGCAGTAGTTCAACATGGTGGAATGCCAAACTTGGGATGCTTACCCTGATCGCCACTTCCTCCTTCTTCTCTAATTACAACTTCCTCTTTCCTTTCCCATGCGCTCAAAGAAAATTCCAATCTAAGACTACAAGGAATAGCTTTCACTTTTCAATGCACATTACTGCATTTTGTAGGAGAAATTTTATGTCCTAGGGCTAGTACAAATTTGGATTTTTTAAGATTTCCAGATACTGCTTATGAATATGGGTGAGCCTCATTTTAAAAATGAACATAATTAATATATCTGGAACCCTGTGTCTTACTTTATTGAAACATTACTTCTTACAAAAACACAAATAGATCCTCCATAGAAAATGAACTACAGTCCTTCGGTCACAAATCATAAACAAAAATTTTTTTAAAAGTTACTATTGCACAGAGCACATGCTCTTAACAATTAAAGTAGGTACAAAGCCCAACCCCCATTAGTAAGAATACCATTAAGAGGCCCAGAGGGCAATAGATGGTTTATACAAATTAGTATAATTGAAGGAAGCTTCAATGAAGGAGCTACTTTAAAAGTCTGGGTAGATTTAGGGAAACCACAAGGAATAGTGCAGATCCCAGGATGAGTAACAGTAGAGAGGTATTATTACCAGGTTCAAAAAAGCAAGATGCAAAGAAGGTAAGCACAGTTTAGACTAAAGAAGTCATGTGAAAATCCTCCGCAAGAAGAAAAGGACCTGAGGTTGAAAACACAGCCATCTCAAGGCCCTAATGAGACAGGAACAAAGACTTGCTGTAAAATAACAAACTTTTGTAACAGCCTTCTCCAAACATTCTTATATCGCATTACTTCCATTCCTCAACTACAAAGGCACCCCTCAACTACAAAGGCACCCCTCAACTACAAAGGCTGTCCCCTATATTCCTGGAGTGTGTCAGCTCAGAAACTTCAGTGCTAATTCATTTTGCATTAGTGGTTAGCAGCATAAAATCTTGACTCCAGCACTAAGAAGTAAATTACTCTTGAAGAAATGTACTTAGATGCCTTGAGTTTAATTACCTTGTAATTTTGAGGTCATGTTACTGCCATGAAGTTACATGATTTTTCAAATTTATTTATAGCTTATAAAAAGCAAATGACTTTGAAAATGAATTTTGCTAAATTGGTCCTTTGTAAATAGTTTTATGTTGCTTTAAAAAATATTTTCTACCAGAAAATATGGAGGCTGTTCAAATGTTTTTTAAAAAGTAAGTTAAGAATCAGAATCTTGAATTAAAAGTGTCAAGTCACTCCAAGAAAAGTCAGAGGGTCCTCAAATGGTCAGTAGGCAGACAGCTTTCAGAAAAAAGACCTCTTTATTACTGTAAAGAGGTCAGATATAAGGAGAATGGTCTTAATAGTTTCAGGGGCCAGAAGTTCACAAAAACATTGTCAAGTTTTGTCTGTGGAAATTTACAGACATCTGGGATGATCAGAATATTGCACTTCCCATAGAGGATTATTCTAGTCTGTCTAAAGTACCTTTATATAATATGAGGGAATGAAGTGAGACATTATTGTTCTGCATGGGTGTCAATATGTTTCCCTCTCTTCTCACCCAACAGCCTGACTTTTATAGCCTTAGAATTGGTGGAAAACAGTTTTGCCTCCCAAGAATAGTTGCTGATTGTTAAGGAAGCTAATTGGTATGATTTTCGGAGAGGATAGAGGTCATCTCTTACATGGCCATGCTCTCTCCTCTCTCCCTTGTTCTTGAAGGGATAGTATTATCCAAATGTTGTTCCCAACAGGGCCTGACACTTCTCTGTCTCTCCCCAGCTGCTATCTTCCTTTACTGTGGAGTAACTTGGGAAGAGGATTCAGACAAGCCTCGTCTGGGTCCATCACCTCACTGATGGAAGACATCGATCATTCCTTATCTCATGATGATTGATCAAAAGTCTTACCTATGAGAATTTTGGGAGATAAGAAACAGAACCATCCTCACAGCTTTCTTTATATTAAGCTGACTTTGTATTACTGACTTGCAGAGAGGACTTTCAAGTTGGGTCAGTCTATTTAATAAAAATACTACCTTGATGTTTAGATCCAATCACAATAATATCTAGTCACTTACACCAATTACTGTTCCTAGGCATGTCATCTTTTATGAGGAGTTTATAGGGAAGATGGGTCACTGGTCCAAGGCAGAATTTGTGTGCTCCTTATGAGTTCACCATCAATTAGCAGTTGATCATTCTCTGTCTGAAATGACCAGAAGGGATTCTGGGATTGCAAACTTTGGTATTTTCAGTATTTCAATAACTTTTTAAGACAGTAAATTCTGCTTTTAAAATAACATTGAGTACTTTTTAAAAAGTTCTTAATTGTTTAAAAAATAACATTATGAGAGCTAAATGTTGCTAAATAATAATTAAGAATAAATATTTTACAAATATTTACTTTTTGTCTGCATCCCAGAAGCTGTAAGCAATCAGTATACATATTCAATCCTGGAACCAAAATGGCATGACATATTTAGCAGTCTAATGTTTTATTAAAGTTAAACCAGCTGGTGGAGATTGGTTACTGAAGCTGCATCTCAACTTGCTATAAAGTATCTACCAGAGGCTAAAAAGCCATCCTGTGAATTCAGGCTATGAGCAGAAGTAATCTAACTCTTGTTACCCTTCAGGCTAAAATTTTATTTGGGGGGCTAAGTTTTACACAGAGCTGTCTATAGATTCTTTAATTTCTATGCTCCTAAAAATGAATTTTCTGGGCCAGGGATGTAGCTCAGCAGCACAGTGCCTGCCTGGGAAGTGTGAGGTCTTGGGTTTGATTCCCAGTAAAAAAAAAAAAAAAAAAAAAAAAAAAAAAAAAAAAAAAAAAAAAAAAAAAATCCAATAAAAATAAGATTATCTTCTGCTGAAGAAAAAATGCAAATTCATCAAATTTCAAATTTTGTAGTAACTGAGGTCCTCAGGGATACCAAAGACGAATCAGAATGCAGAATGAGAGAAATGATGATGAGACCCAGTCCTTCAACAACCGAAAGGTGGTACACCAGCAGTAAGAAAAACTATCACAAGAATGTGAAATGGCTTTTTCCCTCAAGTTGAGCCCGTTTAAGACAGATATACATGCAATTATTATGCTATGTAAGTTGAGTAATTTTGTATAGAACACTATAAAACAAAAGAGCAGAAACAGAAGACTTTACCTAGCTAGTTGATTTTAGTAGTTAATGAATGGATTTTCAAAGGAGGTGATGTTTATGCTGCCTTATAGATTGAAGACTGCTAGGTGGAGAGCAGATATATTGGCTTTCCTATTGCTGGAACATAATGTCTGACATCAACTATTTAAAGGAGGGGAAAGGTTTAATTTGGTACATGTTTTAAGGGGATTTGGTCCATGGATAGCTGGCTCTGAGGAAGGAACATTTTGGCAGAAGAGCTGCTTAGTTCATGGAGGCCAGGAACCAGAGCAAGAGAACAGAACTATAGAGGAAGGAGCCAGTGAGGAAGTGACCATATGTAAATTTCAAAACCACTTATTCCTGACTCACCCAGAAACATGCCAAAGTATGTTCCACCAATCCCCTGATTAGATTTCAAATCCAATCGCCTTGACACAGTCAAGCATAATAGTTACAGGAAAGAACAGAAACATGTATATAAAGAATAAAATAAGGGGAGTGGAAAATATATGTAGAATATGTCATCAGGGCATTCTATTAGAAAGTCTAGAAAACTTTTAGGGAAATTACTGCAGATCCCATGGAAATTCAAAAGATCATGAATACCTATTTTGAAAATCTCTACTCACATACAGTGGAAAACAAGAGAAAATGGACAGATTTCTAGAAGCATATGAACTTCCAAAGCTCAAAAAATAAGATATAACAACTTTGAATAACTCAATATCAGCTATTGAAATTGAAAATGTAATTAAAAACTTACAAATAAAGAAAATCTCAGGTCCTGATGGATTCATGGCTAAATTCTACAAGAAATTTAGAGAAGGTTTGATGCCAATACTCCCTAAACTCTTCAATGAAATTGAAAAGAAAGCAATTCTCCTTAACTCATTCCTGGAGGCAAGTATTACTCTGATAACAAAGCCAGAGTAAGACCTAACCAAAATGAAGAACTTATGCCAATCTCACTAATGAACATTGATGCAAAGATTCTCAATAAAATACTGGCAAATAGAATGCAGCAAATCATCAAGAAGATTACACATCAAGACCAAATGGGATTCATTCCAGGAATACAGGCATGGTTTAACATATGCAAATCAACAAATGTAACACACCACATCAACAGAGCCAAAAAAAAAAAAAAATCAAAAAACACATGGTCATCTCAATAGATGCAGAAAAAGCTTTTGATAAAGTGCAACACATGTTCATGATAAAAACCATACAGAAACTCAGAGTACATGGTGTCTTTCTCAATCTTATAAAGGCCATCTTTGACAAACCAACAGTCAACATTATACTAAATGGACAAAAACTGAAAGCTTTCACTCTAAAATCAGGAATAAGACAAGGATGTCCACTCTCACCACTCCTTTTCGATATAGTTCTGGAAACACTGGCCAGGGCAATCAGACAAGAGAGAGAAATAAAAGGAGTAAAGATAGGAAAAGAAGAAGTTAAATTATCACTATTTGCAGATGACATGATACTCTATATAGAAGACCCAAAAAACTCCATTAAAAGACTACTAGAGGTAATAAATAAATTCAGCAGTGTAGCTGGATACAAAGTCAATGCTCAAAAATCAATAGCATTCCTGTACACAAACAAAAAACTCACTGAGAGAGAAATTATGGAAATATCACCCTTCACAATAGTATCAGAAAAAATGAAATACCTAGGAATCAACCTAACTAAGAATGTAAAAGACCTGTATGCTGAAAATTATACTACACTAAAAAAGGAGATTGAATAGCATATGAGAAAATGGAAGGACATTCCTTGCTCTTGGCTAGGAAGAACCAACATTGTGAAAATGGTCACACTCCCAAAACTGTTAAACAGATTTAACACAATCCCAGTCAAAATACCATTAACATACCTCACAGATCTAGAGAAAACACTCCTAAAATTCATCTGGAAACAGAAGAAACCTAGAGTAGCAAAGGCAATTCTGGGCAACAAAAGCAAGGCAGGAGGCATCTCAATTCCTGACTTGAAACAGTACTATAAAGCCACAGTGATAAAATCAGCTTGGTACTGGCAAAGAAATAGACCTGAGGATCAATGGAACAGATTAGAAGATGTAAGCACAACTACAAAGACACTCAGCCACCTGATATTTGACAAAGGGGTTAAATATGTCCACTGGAAGAAGGATAGCATCTTTAATAAATGGTGTTGGAAAAATTGGTTCTCCACATGCCGAAGACTGAAACTAGACTCATGCCTATCATCATGCACAAAACTAAAGTCTAAATGGATCAAAGACCTAAATATTAAAACAGAAACACTAAATATACTGGAAGAAAAGGTAGGTAGAAGTCTTGGAGACATAGAGGTAGGCAGAGAATTCATGAACAAAACGCAAACTGCACGGGAAACACTTCAGAGAATGAACAACTGGGATCTTATATTATTGAAAAGTTTCTGCACTTCAAAAGAAATCACTAACAAAGTGTAAAGAAAACCCATGGAATGGGAGAGAATTTTAGCCAGCAACCCTTCAGATAAAGGACTTATATCCAAAACATATAAAGAATTGAAAAACATCAAGCCCCCCAAATTCAAAACTCTCTCCAAAAATAATGAGCATCTGAGATGAATATCTCAGAGGAAGGTATACAAATGGCAAATAAATACATGAAGAAATGTTCACCATCACTGGTCATTCAAGAAATGCAAATAAAAACAAAATTGAGATTTCATCTCATCCCAGAAAGAATAGCTGCCATCAAGAAATCAATTGATAACAAATGTTGGTGAGGCTGCAGGGACAAAAGAACACTGCTCCACTGTTGATGGGAGTGTGCACTGGTGTAACCACTATGGAAATCAGTATGGAGATTTCTCAGAAGGCTAGGATTGGAAGTTCCATTCAATCCAGCTATTCCCCTCTTGGATATGTTCCCAGAAAAATTGAAAAATTTATATCACAGTGAGATATGTACACCTATGTTCATAGCAGCACAATTTGTAATAGCTAAATTTTTGAAACAACCAAGACGCCCATCAACTGCAGAGTGGATGAAAAAGATGTGGTATTTTTATACAATGGGATATTACTCAGCTATAAAAAAGGATGATCTTGAGGCCTTCATATTGAAAAGGATGCAACTTGAGACTATCTTCATTATTAAAACAAATGAGAATCATTTATTAATATCACATTGTGTCTCTAGTATAAAAAGTAATATGAAATGTAAGAGTAATAAAATCTAAAATGTGTAATTGCTATTGTCAAAAGGAGAGGAAAAGAAAGTACTCTAAAGGATATAACTGCTGTATGCTTAAGTGTCTAGGATTGATAACCATATTACTAAGTTTTTGTTGGATCATTGAACAGAACTGTTTGCGGTTTCACTGTTTGAATGTCTACTTTGTATGCTATACTTTTTGTAACTTGAACAACTATTTCTAAGAGGACAATATGTAATTTATCAACTAGTGATTTTTTATTTTATCTTTTTTTAAAATTCTGTATTTCTACCCCTTTTCTGTTTTTTTCTCTTTAAATAAAATTAAAAAAAAAAACTTTTTTATACATTGTCTTTTCTATATACTGAGATTTCTATGATACTGAGCCCCTAAAAGGAGCAACACTTTAACCTCTACTACTTGTTCAGCTATATCTGACAGGATCAAGAATGCACAACTAATCCAATACACTGGATTTGTTAAGTAACAAACTCAACTGTTTCTGGAGAAGAGATCATACCTGAATAGACTCACTACAAAAAGTGGCAATAAAAGAAAACACCTATATTATGTTTCCTGATTTGTGATGTATTAATAAAAATATTGAAAGTTAGATGACAGCAGGGGGTAGCAACTATGGCCATTGGGATGATCAAGCTTAGGGATTAGTTTTTCAAAGCCTGAACTAGGAATTATTTATGTAATTTTAAGTCATAAAGATGGAGAAGCATGAAGTGGGACAAGAAAAGGATAAGGAAGAGGATCCAAGAATTACATTGCCTTAATAGCCTTTATAGAAATTACTTACCAGCCCTGCACAATAACAACCATTACTGCCAATATCAAGGATTTCCCTTTATGTTTTCTTCAAGGAGTATTTTCTTCTTTTTTCAGTTTTTATTTTTTATTGGTACATCTTTGTAGTATGATCACATTCCTCATGAGGAATTGGCTCATGTATATAACACATCTCAGTTATCATCTCATTTCCCTCTAACTCCCCACTTGCCTTCATTATTTGATCACTTTATTTTTTGTAAAAGATCTGTGTTCTTATTACCTATTATCTATTTTTGTTTTGCTGTTTTTTTGTATTTTAGGTTTCTCATATAAAAGAAATGATACAACATTTAAGCAGCGTGTCTGATTTATTTCATTTAACATTATAGTCTCAGAGTGCATCCATTTTTCTATAATGACTCAAGTTTACCCTTCTTTATGGAAGAGTAGCATTCTATTATGTATAAATACCATATTTTCCTTATCCCTTCATCTGCTGATGGACAGACAGGACCACTTCCAAGATCTGGTTACTATGAATTGTGCTGCTATAAACATTACTATACATCATCATAATGTGATGTCTTTAAATCTTTCAGGAAGATATCTAGAGGGGAAATAGCTGGGTTAAATGGAACTTCTATTTTTAGTTTTCTGAACTACCTCTACTGATCTCCAAAGTGGTTTACATTCCTACCAATAATCAAGAAGATTTACATTTCCCCTATAGCCTTGCCAGTATTTATTATTTGATTTTTTAATGATAGTCATTTTTTTCTATCATAATCTCAGTGTTATTAATGATAGTCATTTTTTCTATTTCAGTGTTATTTTAATTTGCATTTCTCTAATGGCCAGGAGTTTTATTGGCTCAGGTCTGATTTTCAAGTGTTTAATCTACTTTGAAATGATTTTGGTATGGTGCAAGAGAAGGATTCAGTTGTTGTTTCCTGCATGAGGATATCCAGTTTTTATACTAACCTTTACTGAAGAGTGTCTTTTTTTTTCCTGCTGTGTGTTTTTAATACTTTGTCAAAAATTAGTTGGTCATATTTGCATGAATTTATTTCTAGACTTTTCATTCTATTCCATTGGTCTATGAATCTTTTTATGCATCCACCATACTGTTTTAATTATTATAATTTTAAATATAAAATCAGGAAGAACTTCTGCTTTGTTCTTCTTGCTTAAGATTGCTTTAGCTACTGAGATTTTGTAAAGTTCAGATAAATTTTAGGATTGCTTTTCCATTTCAATGAAAAAGAGATTGGAATTTAGCACCTAAAGCACAGATAGCAAAGACAAAAACCAAGTGGGAGTATATAAAACTAATATGTTTCTGCACAACAAAGGAAATAATCAACAAAATGAAAAGACATCTAGTAAAATGGGAGAAATAGTTGTAAATCTTGAATCTTAGGTGAGGTTAATATTCTAAATACACAGGAAATTCATAAAATTCAATAGCTAATAATAATAATGTTACAAATAGACAGAGGACCTGAGGAGACAAATTTCTAAAGAACATAAACAAATAGCCAGTCAGTATATGAAAAAATTCTCAGTGTCACTGATTGGTCATTATGGAGACACAGATCAAGACGACAATAAGATATCACTTGTTAGGATGATCACTATCAAAAAGTCAAGGGATAATAAATGTTGGTGAAGATGTGGGAAACGGAACCCTTGTACACTGTTGGTAGGAATGTGAAATGGTACAACCATTTAAAAGAGTATGGAATAATATGGAAAAGAGTATGGAAGTTCTTCACCAAATTAAAACTAGAACCACTATCTAATCCAGCAATCTTACTTCTAAGTATATATCCAAAGGAAATAAAATCACTATTATGAAAAAATATCTCATGCCCATGCCCACTACATACTATTTAAAATAGTTAAGTTATACGATATGAAAACTGCCTAAGTGTCTATAGCTAGATAAAATGATAAAGAAAATATGATATGCTTCATAGAAGACAAGTAGAAAGGGTGGACAGATAGGTAGAGAGATAGTCCCAGAACTCTGGGAGGCTGAATCAGGAGGCCTGACAAGTTCCAACTCAGTCTGGGCAGCTTAGCGTCTTAGCAAGACCCTGCCTCAAAGTTTTAAAAATTTTAAAAAGGGCTGGAGATGTAGCTCAGTGGTAAAATGTCTCTCACTCCATGCCCATTAACCACCCCCCACCATACACACAACTAAAACAGATACCTGAAAGCTTCTGTTGTGTCCACACTGAATCAAATAGAATGAGGTCCTTTTGGTTTCTTAAAATTATAAAAAGTGTTGAATTCAGGGAAATTTTAGGGCAGAATTTATAAAACCAAGTTGGAGTTAGATTAGAAAGATTTTGTATTTCTGGCTAACGTGTTTCTTTTGGGAAGTCTTAACAGGCTTTAGTTCATACAGAAAGGTACTGTACTCCTATAAGTTTTAACTAAAGAGTTATGTGATTGGGTCAGTATTTTAGAAATGTCACTCTAGCTACCACATACAGTACAGATTGGAAGATGTACTGAATGAGTGAATGTGTCCAAGCGGGAGGCCCGTGAGGAAGTTATTGTCAAGGACAAGGCATGGGTAGATGTGGATCTTGCCTAAAACAGTGTTCATAGGAATAAGCAAGACAAGTGAGATTGAAGAAACAAGGCATAAAAAGTAGAAATCTACAGAATTTGATGCACATGAAAGTGGGAGGTGGCAAGTAGTGAGGAAGCCTGAGATTTATAGCTTTGACAGCTAAGTGAGTATTAAAATTTATAATTTAGCCCAGTGTAGTGGTTCATGCCTATAATCCACCACTCTGAGAGGCTGAGACAGGAGGATTGCCAAGTTCCAGCCCAGTCTGGGATGTTTAGCAACATAGTGAATTCCTGTCTCAAAATTTAAAATAAAAAAATTTAGAAATTAAAAAAAAACCTTTTTTTAAAGGAGTGAAGATGTGGCTCAGAACAAAGGCTCTGGGTTCAATCCCTAGGCCCATGACAGACAAACAAACAACCTACTGATGCTTAACTTAGAAAGATGGAGAAGAGTTCAGCTCTTGACCTATTAACCCACTAACATCTCTCTCTCCTTGTACATTTCTTTTTGCACAAGAAAGTAATAAACTTCAAACTTTTCTATTCAAATTGCAATCCTCTTGGAATGCTCCTTATGTTTTTTGATATCATAAATACAAGGTGGGTCAGTAGCATTTTTAGAATTCTAAATTGAAAGTTATCATTTTGAAACAAACTGTGGCATACAGAAAAATCTCTATCTGATTTATTTCTTCAACTCAGTCTGCCTACTAGGCCCTCAGTAGCTTGTCATGAATTTGCACATTTGAAAATGGAAGTTTATTTTGCTACAGTTTTGCTTAGATTTTCTCTCTGGACTGAATTGGAAATAGAATTTAATACCTAATGGTAGCTAATTAAGTAGGAAGCATATGGAAACAATTTTAACAGATTAAATAGATTGAACTAATTGTGTGCTAAAGAAGCATTGAAGTTATACAATCAAAATCAGAGTCACAAATCATAAGAAGCAACTGGTCTCACGTGCTTATTCAAGGATAGATGAAAACCCATTGGTGCACCATTACTATAACACTTTCAATAGTACATTGAGCTATATACTACTAAGAAGGTCAATATGTTGAACATATTTAATGCCATCAAACATGTTTATATTGTAGTATAATATCAATAACCCAAGTGTTACATATATACTAGCTCCCTCTATCTCTAAACTGTAACAATTGTGACATCATTCAGATGTCATTTCCCTTGTGTTTGTTCTGATCACTTGTCTGGCTGCACTCAGATTCATTCCTACACTTCGTCTGTTCTACTCTGTGTCACAGGAAGTGGAAAGCTGAAAACTACAGTTTCAGATTCTTTCATGAACTGCTTATACCTAGGTTCAGCCAAGAGGAAGTGATGTTGGAAAAGTGGAGGCCAAGAAAAAGAAAGCCACCAAGACATTTTGTCCCCTCTCTATCCTCTTCAGATAGCTTTTTATCAGTGCCTGCCTCTCTTGAATGTTCCCAGCACCTGCTGGTCACCCATTCCCTCTGCCCTCTTTTAGCCTGAAATTTCATTGCATAACTATGTCTCCAGGACTCCAGCTGTTTCCTGACAGACAGTCAAAGCCACAAGGCCCATAGACCATAGACCGGCACCTCCACCAGCTTCCAGCTCATTCCAGGAATCCCTCACTCCTAGGCTGTGGTGATACTGCCTCATCTCTTAGTCCCGCTGCTTCTGGCACAATTTCACTTTCTTCCATTTGTTGGGTTCTAGGTTGGCTCACCTTTCACTGTCTACTTTCGGCTTTTCCAACACTTCCACAACTAGATTCCCCTATTAAATTCCCTCTTTAAAGCCATCTGGAAAGGGTTCTGTATGTATCCAGAAAGATGCAGCAGAGCTGATGTCAGGGAAATATTTAGAATTATGAGCCCAGGTTAGTGGCACAGTACAAAGGGGAGATTCTGAAGTCAGGCTAGGGTAAGGAGGAATGTGTAAATCTAAGAGGATCTTTCACTCAGTGGTAGCTCAGAAAAGAAGTGAGCCAAGGCCTGAAATGGGCTGTTTCCTTCTGTCTTCTCAACTTGTTCCTCCAGCTTTTGATATTCTCAGGGTGCAAAGCCTCACTGAAGCAAAAATGCATGACTCTTTAACAATTCTACTCTCCACATCCTCATGCTAAACATGCCCTAAGAGAAGAATTGGCTGCTTCCTCTGAAAATAAAAGTGAAAAAAGGAGACATTAATAGTTTAATAAATTATTGAGATCTAAATCAGTATGTAAACAGCATTCTTTAAAAGCAATCTTTTGATGCCTTTTGTAGGATAGAAAAATAAGGTGATCTAACCTTGGTTAAATTGCCTGACTCTAGCATGTTTGATTTTTTTTTTCTACACAGGAGAAAGCAACACCTTTTGCTAAATTCAAAGGACTTAGCACAGCTAGGATATAGGCAAGCAGGAGAACAGAAGCAACAGAGTCTAGAATAGAAATTGATCTGTTGACTCTTGAACCAGCAGAGCTGGGTTTGAATCATAGCTCTTCTGCCTACTATCTTTGGTCTTTGATCTATGACATTGCTTAAATCCTGGTGCCTCAGTTTTCTGAACTATAAAAATGGGGATAATGGCACCTATCTCTTTAGATGGTTGTAAGGATTAAATACACATACTTTAAAAGTATTGTTGGAGTAGTACTGTGACTGGCCTCAGCATGATCTAAGAAAGTAAAGAGCCAAAGAAATGTGAAGGCTCAGTGATAGTGCTATTTATCCATTGGAATAAGGGAGAAAGTTCTTAAAACTATGCACTATTGTGCCACATGATTGAAAATTCTGATTCAAAATGTCTGTATTTATAATAGATTTATATGCAGGGCCTATAAATACCTTTAGAATAAAGACCCCATTATAAAAAAAACTTTCATTTTTACTTCATTCTCTACTATTTGCAATAGTTCCTTTGAATCCACTTTTCCTTTTTACCAGTGAATTATTGAATTTTAAAGTTGCTTTCCTAAAGCATCATGTTAATCAGGGGAAGAGAAAGCAGATCAAACCACACAGGACTTGGCAGAGGTTCAGTCACTTGCTGACTAGGTAGTATTAGACAAGTTTCATCACTTGAAATATTAGTTTCCTCATCTCTAGAATAAGATAGTAATATTTGTCCTATAATATTTTATCTCAGGATCAATAGAGAGAAAAAGGATACAATAGCATTTTGAACACTAGAAGGTGTTATTAATGTAAGGTGTCATTATTCTATGAAAGTGACATGATTTGAGTCTCAGTTTAATAAGGACTAAACAAAGAAGTGCTTTTTTTTAACATTTTTTTATTTAAAGAGAAAAAAACTAGGGGCTGGAGATTTAGCTCAGTGGCATAAGCGCCTGCCTTACAAGCACGCAATCGTGAGTTCAATCCCTAGTACCAATAAAAAAGAAAGAAAGAAAGAAAGAAAGAAAGAAAGAAAGAAAGAAAGAAAGAAAGAAAGAAAAAAGAAAAAAACAGAAAAATGATAGAGATATTACAGAATTTCAAAAAAAAATAAACAGTAAGAAATCACTAGTTGATAAATTACATATTGTCCTTTTAGAAATAGTTGTTCAAGTTACAAAATTAAAGCACACAAAGTGGACATTCAAGCAGTGAGACTGCAAACAGATCTGTTCAACAATCCAACAAGAACTTAGAAATATGGTTATCAATCCTACACACTTAAATATACATGTAGTTATATCTTTTATAGCACTTCCTGTTTCCTTTGTTACAATAGCAATTACATATTTTTAAAATTCCATTTAAAGAGGAAAAAAAAGCAAAATAGAAAAAAAGGGTAGCAACAATATAGAATTCTAAAAGAATAAAAGAAAAAACACTAGGAAATCACTAACTGATAAATTACATATTGTCATCTTGGGTATAGTTGTTCAAAGTGTTTTATGTTTATGCAATACTAACTATGTGTTGTACCAAAACCCACTTTTTTCACTATAAAATAAATTTTAGTAAACTTTGCATTTCAATGCCATGACTTTTTATTCCTTTTGGTTCTTAAGCCATCTTAATTGGATACCAATTAGTCTTGCCTATCTCCAATCATATAGTCAGCCCAAAGTGTGTCCCTGAGCCCAGCACTAGTGGAGACAGAACTCACCTGTTTGGAAACTCAATATCAGTTTTTGCAGATAAACTGATGAGTTTGGATGAAGGACTAGAAAGTTTGTTTTTTTTTTTTAACACCAACTTGAAACATTTGGTAAATTTATAGAATTATTTTAATAATTTGAAAAGATCATTTAAAAATAAATAAGATTTAATAGATTGAAAAGAAAAGCCCAGGACTGGGAGAAAATATTTGCAGAATATATATCAGGCTATGGACTTGTATCTATACTTCAAAGAACTCATAAAGTCTAACAATTAGAAAATAAATAACTCAGTTTAAAAATGGGCAAAAGATTTAATCAAATATCACATCAAAGAAGATAAAGAGAGGGTTATTAAGTATATAAAAAGGTGACCAACATCCCCTATCATTAGGTAATTGTAAGGCAAAGTTACAGTGAGATATTAATACACACTTGTCAGAATGGCTTAATGAACTGAATAGTAAATGCTGCAGATGCCTTGAAACAACAGGAGATCCTTCTGATTGCTGGTGGAAATTCAAATGATCAGAATCACTGTGGAAGGTAGACCAGCAGTATCTTACAATCTAAGCTATTCTTACCATGCAATCCGGCACTAATATCCCTACATATTTTCCCAAATGAGTTCAAAATATGTATAAACAGAAACCTTCACATGAATGCGATCTTTTTCTGCCTCAGCCTCCAGAGTGCTGGGATTATAGGTGTGTGCCACCATGCTTGATTTTGATTATTTTTTAAAATCTTCCCCTCCCCTCATCTCTTGTTCCCCTTTCTATGTGAAAAAGATCGGCTGGGTGTGGTGGCACGTACCTATAATTCCAACACTCTGGAGGTTGAGACAGAAGTTTTATTTATAATTGTCAAGAACTAGGATGGAAATAAGGTGTTCTTCTGTGAATATCTACATACAATGGAATATTATGCAGAGTTAAAAAAAAAGAAATTAACTATCAAGTCACAAAAAGACTTAGAGGGTTAATTTTACATTGCTAAATATGATTGCTAATTTTCTTTGTCAGTATAACTAGACCAAGGAAATCCAGACATTTGGCCAAATTTTCTTCTAGATGTTACTATGTAGATATTTTTAGATGAGATTAACATTCAAATTGGTAAGTTTAGAGTAAAGCAGTTCATCCTTCATAATATGGGTGGCCCTCAACCAGTCAGTTGAAGGCCTGAATTGAAGAAAGAATGAAGTCCTCAGGAGAGGGAATTTGCCAGCCAACTGTGTGTGGTCTCAAACTGCAGTATCAACTCCCCACTATTCACCAAACTGCCAACTTACTCTGCAGATTTCACGCTATGATTCTTAGCCGCATGACATTCCAGAAAAGGCAAAACTACACAGACAGTAAAACAATACAAAACAAATAAAAACAGTAGCTGCCAGAGGCTGGAAAATTGGGAGTAGAAATGACTCGATGGAGAAGGGATATTTTTAAGGAAATGGAATTATTATATGCAGTATTTTAATGGTAAGATTTATGGGTTTATTTATGTCAAAATTCATAGATCTATATAACACAAAATATTAATGTAAAATATGGATACCAGTTAACAACAGTGTGTCAGAATTGGTTCATCAATTGTAACAATGAAGTGCACTAATATAATATTATTAATAAAAGAAACCTGGATAGGAAAGAGATATATAGGAAGTCTGTACTTTGTGCTGTTTTTTTGGTACTGGGGATCAAACTAAAGACTGCGCACTCACAAGGCAGGCACTTTTGCCACTGAGCTAAATCCCCTGCCTTTGTGCTGTGTTTTATAAAATTAAAATTCTTTAAAGGATAAGAAAATTATTGTCCACTCATGGTCCTTTTAATATAGCAATTCCTATAGTGTTTTGGAAGCCAAAAAAAAAAAAAAAAACAAAATCAACTGCTAGGGCTAATGATGGAGCTGGGGAAAATGAAATCTACTGTAATTATAGGAAAGCACTTTGTAATTAGGAACTCTTACCTCTGCCATCAGATTGACTATGGGATCATGAGCAAATTAACCACTTTGGGTTTATATTTTTTTTACGTCTAGAAATAGTTAAATGAGACAGAGTTGTCATGAAAATTAAATGAGAGAATACATGAAAAATTCTAAGCACTGAGTGGCTCAGAAAATAGCAGAGATATAATCATGGAAATGATGCCAGGAGAAAAGAGGAGAGGGAAAGGGGGAAATAAAATAAAAGGTCACTAATTTGAGGCTCTGAGGGCTTTGGAATACTGCAGGGTTTTTTTCATGTTTAATTATTATCAGTGTTACTTTCACTAACCTAATGCATGTGTAATCCTACAAGTGGGGAAAAAAGAGTAGAATCCTTAAAAAATTTGAGTCATGTAGAAACTCTCTTTCATAGCAAAGTAAGGAAGAAGGGAAACCCAGCTTACTAAACCTTCAGTCAGAAAAGAAAACCAAAATATAAAGAACTCTGGACAAATTCTAGAATAAAGGTTCACATCCAATCATTTTGAGTGATTTTGGAAGAATTATGATTTCAGCACAGTTTAATTTGAATGTTTTACAATGTATTTTGCTCCCTGATGTGAATGACATGCCAAAGAGAAGCCTAGGAGCCAGGTAACATGACCCAGTTTCCTCAACAAAGGCTGAACGCTTTAATTGTCTTAAACAAAGAGCTTTTGCCCCGGATTTTCTGGAAGACCTCTATTTTAAGCAGTTCTTCTTATTCTGTTTAAAGAACTCTATTTTTTGAAGCCTTGATTTTGCCTGGATACCAAACTTTAGGAAGTCATATGATTAGGGCTGAATCTACTGCATCAGCTCTTATATTTAAAATGCTAAAGAAGACTTCATGTTTCAATAAAGGATACTTGGAAAAGCACGACCTCATTTAACTGGGGACAGAATTGAGGGTGATTTGTCCCAAGTCTCACACCCAGTATGTGATGAGAAGGTTTCTATTTGGATCATTCTGACTTCAGAGATTGCACTTTCAGTTATTATTTTCCATTTCTATGTCTTTGAACCTTGATGCCCCAGTAGTCTTGTCTTTAGGATAAATCCCATTCTAAAAGTATGGTTCAGGGGGCAAATTTAACTTAAAGAGGAATCCCATTTTTCCCTAATGATTAATACTTAAGAATTTCAAAATGGGCTAAGCTCATGAAATTCTGGGTTTTTACTCACATAAACAGCTGCCCCATGGTTATGTTAAACTATAGTCCCAACTGCTTCTTCATCCTAGGCATGTCTGCCTTTTTGTCTTCCTCCCCACGTGGATATGCTCACTTCCATAGGACTAAATCCTGCAACATTTCCTCTCTTTATTCCATTTCATTCTCCACTCTTATACCACTCTCCCAGGCTGTTCTTCTAAATGCATCCCCAAAAGGCCATGAACCTTTCTTATGATGATAGTATTTTCTACACAAAACTGACTTATAACCCCTTGAAGCAAATTTAGAGAAGCAAGAAGAATGAAACATTCATAGATTATAAATGCTAATATTTGCCTTTCTTCATACTTGAGAGATGTCCTAAATCAGGCCTTACATCTTACTCGTTTCTGAATTTCTCATTTATAGTTTCTGGTTGCTGTCCCAGGTTCTATCACTCTCTAATTTTATATATCGAGGCTTGTAACAATAAAGACTTTGTACCCTCCTGGATCTGTGACACCTCTATTTCTTATTACCTCTGGTACACTCACTAAATTTCTACCAGCTGTTGTCAGATTGAGTTTCTAAAAAAATGGATGCAATAATACCTATCTCTTCCTACATAGTCTTTTACAAAGTGCATTGACTTTTCTCTATCAGAAAGCAGGGTCAGTGTTCTCTTTCCTTGAAACTTGGCCAACTTTATAAACTACTTCAATCAACAGAACATCATGAAGCACTGTTACTTCCACCTTTCCCTTGGATGCCTCACCATAGGGAAGTCATGGTCATGCATTTAGGCCTATGGAGAGGCACCAAGGCCAGCCAAGAGCCAGCACCATATTTATTATTAAGCATGTGAGTGGCTCACCTGGGATGTGGACCCTTCAAACCTTCAGATGCCTGTGGCCCCAGCTAACACAACATTGTAGCTTCACAAAAGATTCAAGTGAGAATTTCTTATGTGATTCTTTCCTACATTTTCAACCAACTGAAACTGGGAGAGATAATACAACAGTATCATACATCACTAAATTTTGGGCTGATCTTCTCTAGCAGTGAATGAATAAAGTAACTTTTAACAGTTAATCTTAATTTTTTGCAGGTATTATCCAAATAAATCCAGGTTTATTATAATGCATTTTTGGAGGGGTAAAGTATTTTCAAAAGGTTAGGGTCAAGATAGGGTGTGGTATCTCTTATTGTCCCAAGGAAACAGGTGCAAAGGAACATTAGTCAGAAAGAACACTCAGTCTATTCAGAAATCAGATCACTTCCTCATCTTATCTAAGAGGCTATTTGAATTGATCTGGTTGCTATGGCAAAATCTTAATTCTGTGGAGGAATGGAAGCATTTATTCATGGAGGTGAGAATTTGAATCTTTCTCATTAGATCCCTGAGTGGACTCTGCATCATTCGGCGATTGTAATATCTACACTCTGTTACTTTCCTTCTGTGGTAGAAGAAATTTCCATCTAGCAGGAATGGGCAAGTGAGAACTTATGAAGACTGTTCTCAGAGAATCACGGGGTCCCCCAATATTCTCATGGCATTCTAAGGTCAGAGAGGCATTTATATTGCTTTATGGCCCACACTGGATGAACAACCATCAAGAGGTGGAAGAATCACTGAAGAAGAGCCATGGCATATGATCCAGAAGACTCAGACACACTGTAGGAAGATTACGACTCTCCACATAAACCATTTGCTTATCAGGAAGGATAAAAGTGTGGAAACTCAAATTTTGCTTTCTGTACTTTTCTCCCTTCTTCTGAGGCCTCACCTGTCCTTTCTTTGGCTCAGGGCCTCACTAAGCATCACCTAGGATATCTCACAGAACACAGGAAAGGGGGATGCCTTTGGGAAAAATAGAGCTGATGATTTTCTGAGACTCTTGACATCCATTTGAAACTATTTCCTTCCTTTGACCTGAAAACAATGAACAGCTGCTTGGGGAAGTCTCATGTTGAAATATGTTTTTGAGCCAATTTGACCCCTTTTATCTGTAAATAGTGAAGGATTATTCAGGTTTCCCTAAGCCATGGAAGTTATGATAAACAAAAATATGAAAATGTGCAAGACAGAAAAATAGATATGGCTTTACTTCTCAACACACAGATTTTTGTATGAGAAGTCTTGTATCACATCACATTGGTAGAAAATCTAATTTTCCTTATTTTGAAGAAAGGGAGATACAGCAAGTTTGGGGAAATATCCTTATATTCAGAGTTCATTGTGGATAGAAGTTAGGCTAAGTTCCCCAAGATTCATTCAGACGTGCTCCTGAAATGCATTCAGTTAGGATTGGGCTTCCAGGGCATATAGTCCATGCTTTCCAGATACACATACGTCACTGCTGTCACAGCTGCCTCTCCTACGTGCTATGTGGAGTGATATACTCTGCCTTCCAGTCCTTGCTGCCAACTTCAGTTCTTTAGACAGAGTATAGCTGTAACAAAGTATAGCTGGAGGGCTAGGGTTTAGCTCAGCGGCACAGGAGCCTGCCTGGCAAACATGAGGTTGTGATTTCAATATCTGGTACAAAGAGAGAGAGAGAGAGAGAGAGAGAGAGAGAGAGAGAGAGAGAGAGAGAGAGAACAAAGTGTGGCTGGGAAGAGTGCTCAGTCAGTCAAGGGTTTAGGCAATAATAGGGTGTCTAATTTATAGAACACATGAAAACAGCAATTAAGTATTACAAATGTACTTTTTCAACATCACTTTGTAGGCAATTTAAAAATAGTCATTCCTCCCATGCAACTGGAATGACTTCCAGAACTATGGAAGGCCAAGGCAAGACTATGACAAGTTTGAGCCAGCCTGAGCAGTTTAGCAACTCAGTAAGAGCCTCCCTCAAATTAAACAACAACAACAAGAATGAAACATCACAACTCATTTCTGTGGATGGAAGACCATCTCCACTTATCTTTGGTCTGCTACTGCCTTTTGAATGATAAGGAATGTAAGCTCTTTTAATTGTCTTCTGCCACAGTAAAATTTTCAATCTTTTGTACACGAAGAGCCTTATAACCTAGCATCGTGGGACAAGCAGAAACTAAAACACATCTAGTTTTACAGGAATGAGAATCTGAGTGGTCCAGCCAGTCCTCATTATTCTCATTATATGGAGCTTTCCCACTTGGCCATCTACCTGTGGCCCAGTAAGTGGTGGGGTATGGTTGGTTATGTCCTAATGCTCACCCATGTGGAAGGGACTTCATTTAAATAGGATGTGGATATGCAGATACAGTGAGTTAGTCCATGCATCAGAATTTTAATTTGTTGAGTGCCTTTCAAGATGTGCAGATGAATGGGAAGTGGTGGAGCATGTTAGCATGGCACATGACTTGAGCTCTCTAAATACCTTCATGTGTGGCTCTGGAAGTTGAATGAGACCATGCAAGTTCAGCATTTGAAGCCAAATACTAGCTACTGACTTGGTAAGAAAATTCTGCCTCAAATTCCCTGCCTAGAAAGAAAGATTAACAGCATAAGGACCTCAGAGGATGCCTGCAGGGATAACCAAAAATACTAAGTGACTTCAGTTGTAGAGGATATTTATCTATTTCATAGCTTAAGGTAAATACATATAGTTTATTTCACAGTTATTAATATCTTAAGGTATCATTTAGCAAGAAGGAAAAATTGAATTTAAAGCAGTGCAACTCAAAGTGTGGTCCATGAGCCAGGATCATCAATATCCACTAGAAACTTATTAAAATAAGCTTGTTATTTCAACTTAATGAGAATTTGGATCTATTTATTACTGCAGCCACCCACTGTATTCACTGATATAATTATGAGTCATGACTCATGATATGGACCAAAAATAGTGCTGCAAGAAAAGTTATAACTCTAGATGTGTATACAAGAAAAAGAGAAAGACAGAAAATCAATAAACTAAGCAACTAGTTAAGTTTATTAGAAATAACAACAAACCCACAAAATTCAACTGATTCATAAAGCTAATTTTTTTAAAAAAGATTAGTAATGTCAATACATCTCTAGTGAGGCTGCCCAAGAGACAGAGAAGGCACAAATGTGACAAAGGTCATTTGGGATGGAAAGGAACTATATTGATGAGGATAAGGAAAACCAAGTACTCAAAAAATAAACAAAATCTCCACAGCTTGAAAATATTCCTGTTACAATCCAGTTCAGGTCTGTTATCAGTGCTTGGTGATTCTTCTCCAAATATTGACAAAGGCTGAAAATTGTCTAAACAACCACCACCAGAAGCAGCCAACACCAAGGATGGATTTGAGCTGTGAATCTGGGCTTCGGGATTTCAGCTTCTCAAATTTGCCCTCTTCATTTCATCACCTGGAATGTGACCCTGCATTTTACATGCTTGAATTCTTGGACTTCATGGATTAGTCATGATAGGCTGTGTGGTAGTTGTAAAAACCTATGTCACAGGATTACCTACATTTATAGAGCTTAAAAATGTAGTATGTTATTTAAATATATACAATTAGATACTATTTTACAAAAAGCAGGAAAATAATAAACATATATGTGAGAAAATAACTTTTTAAAAGTATATATATATATGAACTCTGGTATTAGCATGCTTTGTTTTTTTGTTTGTTTTTGTTTTGCTTTGTTTTGTTTTTTGGCTGCTTTAGGATTATTTGTATGAAAAGCATGAAAGAACACCATTGTGTAGCCCAGTGCTCACACCAGACCTTTTGACCTCATACTGGCAGGAAGACAGCCTTAGGGTGGGTGGAGCCTTCATAGAGACCTGGGCATCTTTGGAAGCCTGAGCTAAAGCTGGAAATGAAGTTTGAGCTTATGATCATTAATTGTGATATATCAACTTGCCCAAATTAAGAAATACCTAGCAGATTAGTGAAGCACATGCTAGGTGTGTCTGTGGAATATTTTAAGAGATGATTGGCATGTAGGACAACAACTGAAAGGGAAAAACCCACTCCCAATTGTGGAGGCACCAAGCAACACACTTGTAGCTTGGATGGAGTAAGAGGGAAAGGAGGAAGTTGATCAGCATTTGGAAGAACTCCCTTTGGCTTGTGGCAGTGCATCTTTTGCTGCCATTGCCTCTGGATGTCAGACTTCAACTTCTTTAATCTTCAAATGTTGACTCAAACCAGCAACTATCCAGGGAGCTTCTGGGCCTTTGGTATCAGATTGGTGCTGTTTCCTTGACCCTTCTTGTTCTGCAGCTTCTACCTTCTTGGACTGAACAGCTCCTGGGTCTTCCCCAGACGACATTGTGGACTTTCCCTCCTCTTAGCCTGCAAGCTTATCTAGTAAATCCTTATGTGTTCTCTAGAAAATACATACAATACAGAGCTGGAGCTGCAGCCTGGGCAGGCTTGGGCATTGGTTTGACCTTGGCCTTGGTCTTTGATCAGCAGAGCCCAAGATCCTTGGCAACATGGGCATAAGCACACTTCCTGGGCTAGGCAATTAGGCTGCACTTACAGCTGCCATCCTTTGGGATCTTAAACTTACAAGGCCCTTAAGATCCTCAGGCAGTGCATTTATGGCCTTGACTTTGCCAGCCTGCATCTCTTTGGCAAAACACACATTCTTCCAGGAACATGGGTCTCTCTACCTAAGAGATTCACATCAGAATTTCTTGATGCTGTTTCAGGGCCATTTTTAGGACTGGTTATATGTGGTGTTGTTCTTAGACTTGGCCTTGTCTACACTGTATGCTGCATGCTTGAGGTCTTGAATTGGGTAGTATGTCATTGGTATACATTTTGTTATTGTATTTTGCATCTCACAAATACATATATTATACACATATTTTGGATATATGCTATACACATATTACTGTGCATGTATTAAATATTCTGTCTGATTACCCACAGTTTTTCTATTCAAATTTTAGGTCTTTGTTTCTCAATTTCTCAGCTTTTCCATCTATAAAGTGGGAATTTCAAGTCTTATTTCTACTTACCTCAGTAGGAGAGTATAAGAAGAAATGACTATTTTAAGATCTCAGTGCAAAAATTTCCATGTATTCTAATTTCCTTGGCTTCTCTGAAAAGGAGCAGCCCTAGGAGAGTACGGAAGGGGCAACATATTGGTTCTTGTCGCACTATGGTTGTTTAGTAAATGATCTAATGATGTGGAAAAGTCTTTCCATCCATCTTCTGGGGCCATTTGTTGATACTGTGACACCCTGGGCTTTGCTGTATATGACAACTCATTAAATCAGTTCCTACTATTCACATAGAAGGGAGCTGTAAGATAAGGGGAAAAAAGGAAAGAAACAAGAAAGAGAAAAGAGGCTGGAACCAGGATGAGAAGACAAGTGATTCTGATTAGGTTTAATGACTCTATTTCCTGCCTATGAGCTTCAGGGGCAATCTCAACATGTTGATTTTCTAGTTGACTTGCTCACCCAAGAACTAAATCGTAATTCTCTTTAGCAACAAGTGGGCCTCCTATAGCAGCAATAACCTGAAGTCATTAATTTGGACCCAAAAACCTGCCTTCCAACTCCCAAGGATATACTTTGGGGATCCCGCAGAAGGAAATTACTTGTTAATAGTAATACACAAAAGCAGGAAACAATCCCAATGCATATTTTGGCTAGCTAATTCTAGCCAAAAGAGTTAAAAAGCAATAATAGTTTTATTAAGCTATAGCATTAGGGGCAATGTTTATTCATCAGAAACAGGCTACGAAATGTAAATGCTAAAACAAAAGGCATTGCAGAATGCGGAAGATAAACAAGCAGCCAGTGAAGCTGAGTGGAGCTTTTCAAAGGAACCATAAAATGTACCCAAATGTATAAGAAGAAAATTAAAGATCAAAAAAAGGAAATTATCATATTCAAGCAGCACTGTAGTACACAGACTTGTCCCTCCTGGACTTTGAGGGGAAAACAGTCAGTGGTAATAATTAAGAAAGCCTGCACTTGTTTTTTTTAAATAAATATTTCATGACATGTCATCTGCTTCCAAGAGGAGCCATCACAAGCCACAGCCACTGCATACTTAGCAGTTGTGGAATGACAAAAACTGGGCTAATTATGCTAAGATCATACAAATTTAGAAGCAAAGGCAGTAGAAGCTGACAGACTATGTCAAGGGCTATGAATTTGGGTTATGCACAGAGCTCCAGGAGTTAGCAGTGTCAGCTTGTTATGCATGGGTTTTACTCGCTGGGGCACCCTAGCTGAGAGTTCTAAAAAACACTTTTTGGCAAGAACAGCACTTCAGGGGCTTTCACAAATGAGTGGCTCAAAGCCAGAGTGCCTGAATCACACTCACCTTTCTCCATCTCAGAGTTGCTAATCCTCTAACTGCAACTAATGCTGCCTGTTTTGACTCCTGAGTGAGGGCAATTTCTTAATATCTTTGAGGTTGCATTTCCTTATTGATTAATTGCAATAATGTCCACTAAGCACCTACTAAGTGTCAGACACTGTACTAGACACTGGTGACTTGATCATAGATGAAACAGGTGTGCCCTCATGAAGTTTTTCTTCTGGAGGGAATGACAGATGATAAACAAGCAAACTGCTTCATATTTTATGCAATGATATGTATCAAAGAGAAAGATAAATGAAGAAAGGAGGACTAAAGTGTTGAATTGAGTGTTGTTGTTTTAGCAAAGGTAGCCAGGCAATATCTCACTGAAACTATTGTAGACACGAAGGAAGGAAGTGGGAAATGAGCCACAAGGGTATCTGAGAGCTGAGAATTCAGGGCAGAGGGAACAGCAAGCACAATATTGTGTGTCTGATGTGTTGGAGAAACAACCAGGCTGCAAGTAGCCTGGAGACATCAAGGAAAGTGTGGTGAACAGAAGACGAGGCCAGAGGGACTATGGAGGCTGGCAGGTTATGATTTTACTCCGGTGAGGTAGGATTGAAGAAATAAAGACAGTGAGAACGATCAAGGAAAATTGTGGTTTTAAAATTGTGGTTTAAAAAAAAAAAAAAACTGCAGCTTCAGGACACAAAGTTACCCAAGGTTACAATGCCTCTTTTCCTTCCATTCTGAAAACTCATTTCAAAATATTCACAAGGATCTTAAAGAGACAATAAGCCTAGAAATTGACCCTGTGCTTTTCATGTGAAAAACTGAATCTGAACTTTTCCTCCAAGAGTATTGATTCATGGGTCACACACATGTCCATCCTTAAGGAAATAACACTATTAAGTACTTCAAGCACAGGCAAATGGTTTGCATTCCAATGTAGCTCCACTAACAGGACACTAGGAATACACATCCTAGATGACGTGTCTTGAGCACACTCCGAGATCACATATGAACCCCCAACCCCAGGCAAGAATGAATCTCACTCTGTGAGCGCCATGGCTTCTTCTGAGTGTGCACTTCTTTCTTCCTAATAAATCCTTTCTGTCTCTCACTGATGTATCCAGCAATTCTTTTCTGTGACATAAGCCAGAAAACCTACAATTTATTTCATTAGTAGGGTGAATCGAAGTCCCCTCTCTGGGACATTTTCAGACCCTGTCTGGTGACATGCTGATAGAGGCAATCCTCAGGCGACAGAGTGCACTTGTCACCCAGCAATCTTTCCACTGCATTACCCTGTCTGCTACGTTGAGTAGAGAGATGGTGGTGGGGCAAAGTCAGAAGCGAGGATACCAGTAGGAGGCTCCTGCAGTCATCCAAGAGAGAAACGACGGTGGGTGAACTCAGAGCAGCACAAGACGTCCAAATAAGTGGGACCTAGAGCTGGGGGCTGGCAGGACTTTTTCATGGTGTGGAAGGTCAGACTAAAGAAGATTCAAGGAGGACTATAAGACTTTTAGCCTGAGCAATTGAAAGAACAGAATTCACATTTATTGAGAAAACTGGAAAAGGAGCACATTTGCAGGGAGGGGATACCAAGAGCTTGGTTAGGTCATGATCAGGTGCCTGACTCAAAAGTTGAGTGGGCAGTTAGGTATAAGAGAGGATCGGGCCTGACTATTACGCTAGAAGTCATTGTCACCTGGATGGTGTAGTCATGACTTCACGTTGGGAGTGAATCCAAATGGAAGATGGTAGAGAACCTGCAAGGGTATCCAAGGGTACCCTGAGTCCACAATGTTTTAACATAATGCTCTTGTAAAATGGCAAAGTGTCATATCTGCAGATGGAAATAATACTATATCTCAATGTCATGTGGAGCTTTGGGAGGGAATACATCTTATACCTAGCTTATACATCCTAGTAAATACCAAGTAAATTTAAAATGAATCAAACTATCCTGTTAAAGTAACTCCTATTAACTGGGATCAGAAAATAAAGATTAGAGGGAACTAAGAGCTTCCTGCCTGATGAGCTTTGGAGATGAAATTTCAATCCATGTTTCAGCTTCACATCAAGTATTTTGTTCTCACTTGCCACACACTTTGTTGCTAGTGAATAAATCTCATGCCTATCTTTGAGGAGCATCCATTATTAGAGTGGTGAATGACCTAAAGAAGGAGTTTACAAATTTAAAAATTTAAAAGTCAATCCAAAATGAGAGGATTCCTGGATCCATGTCCTGAGAGCCTTGGTTGTAGAAATGTGATTCCTTTTTAGTTCCAAGGCTGTTGGATATGGCTTATGATACTATATTCTGGGTGAAGACCTCATGGCTAGTCATGGAGAGAGAGTTTTGAGGAAGACTTTCTTTTCCAAGTCTCTACAGCAACTAGAACACAAACTGGCTCAGGCATAATTTGCTGCACACTTGGAATTTAAAACTCACTTGATATGACCACAAACAACTTTTTTCTTAAACATAGTGACTGGCAGGTCTTCATCCTTTTAAAAGATTTCTTGACACCGTGGTGGGCAGTTGATAACATTTACTTCTCTTCCATGGGCAGAGTTTGTTTGACTTTGTATCAACAAAGTTGGTAAAAAGCAACTCATGATTAAATGACACATTTCCAAGTTCCTAAATCTTTAATCACAAGTAGATCACATATCAATGTCTGTGTCATCTTGGTATTAGCATTTCATATGGCAATTATATTATCTCCATCAGGCTTTTGAATCTTTCTCCTTTCACCCTTATGATAACAAAGTTGTAAGGCTTGTATTTATGATCAGTATCTTCCATTTCATAGAGAAAAAAACCTGAAATTCAGACAGTCTCTGAACTGCTGATAGCTTCATACCTTGGAAACACTGTTGTAAGGATTTGGGCAAGATTTACCAGTTGACATCATCAGCACTTACCATAATAACCTGCAATTTACTACAGTTAAGTGACTTGCTGTCCCTGCATAGTAAGATTGCAAACAAACCTTCAGATTCCACTTTCCCAGTGTATATTCCAGTGACATAAAATCTTTATAGTTAAGGCAACTTTTTAAGAGGGGCTTTTAATTAATTTACTAATAACCTTCCTGACATGGAATTTATAATGGGCTTACATGATCCTAATTTTTTCTCTAGCAATAAATAATATCATCTTGAAGTTATACTATTTTAGAAATGTTGATGTTCTATGCCCATTGTCATTCATGAAGTAGCCAGAATTTTTAATTTGTGAGTTCCTACAGTATCTTTCTCAAAAAGACTGAGGAACTCCTGTATTTGTTTCCCTGCCAAATTGAATCACATATTGATTTGGTATAATTTAATGCCTGCATATTTAATTTCTACATCTGTAATCTACCCCAGATGAAAATTCTCAAATGTCAGCAGTCACCCACATGCTAGTCAGACCCTCAGATCCATGGTGACTGCCTCCCGCAGTACCTGCAGAAACATTGTTTTCTAAACATCCTTGTTGTGCCAGGTGAAAATAAGTATCTACTCATAGCATCCCACTCAGATGATATGTTCCCTTTAATTTTGCTTCCAAATTTGTGAGGAGGGAATGGATATGAGAATTTTGGACCAAGTAACTGGTTTTTTATAAGTTATATCAGATTCCTTTTTTCTGCTTCCAGAAAATTGCTTATGGAAAAAATATAACCATTGCCCTAACTAAAAAAAGAGACAAGATTACTTAGGATAGCCTAAGTTTAATTTCTTTCTATAGACAAAGAACCTACATGAGTTCTATAGAAGTTGATTTTCTTTTTTAGTAGAAATTGATGGAGGATTTGTTCCATGAAGTTAATTTTCATACTTTGCTGATCAGTTGGTGCTTTAATGCACTTTGAGAACAGGAAGGAAAACCAGCATTCCTCCAATTAGTTCCTTTCTGGCAACACCTGAGTGTTCCACAAATGGGCCAGACAGAGACTCTGAGCTGAAAGAGCTACTACAAAACACACCAGAGCTCTTCAGTGTCTGGCAACTAACCTATGAGCCTTGGAATCATTCATCTAATGAGACGAGAAATAACATGGTACTGAGGATGCTGCCGTATCTGATAGTGAGCAACCTTCCTGTTCAGAAGAAAAGGAGAGGCAATGAACTGCTTTTTGGTCAGCAGAAAAGTGAATTCAGAAGAGTGAGCAGGACTGTTTTCCCCCTGGCTTGCCAAACTCTCCCCATACCTGTGAGCTGAGCACTCCCGATGCTCCAGGCCCTAGCTCTGCCATCTGCTCCCCTTCTTTCCTACCCTTCCTTTTTCCTTCATTTCCTAGGTCTTTGCACAAAGTTAGCAATTAAACATTTTCCAGCTTCTAAAAATCTCATTGTATGCTTTAAGAAGATTACTTATGGAATGGGAAAAAGTTCATAATAGTCTATTAAAATAAATTGGGTTTCAAAACAGTAGGTAATGCATGATGCTAATTTTATGCTGAAGAGATAGAATATTTGGAGGCTTATCAAAAAATTAACAGTGATCTTTTTTAGACATGTAGAACCGTGAGTGATTTTAAGATGCTTCTTTACTTAACTAAATCCACTTATAAAAAGAAATGTTGTTACTTTAAAATTACACATTTCATTCTAACAAAATTACACATTTCATTCTAACAAACACTAGCTGCTTTGCTATTATATGCAGGACCTTGTGGTACATGCTGAAATAATATAGAACCTCAAAGAACTTACAGCCTACTTAACTAGTCAGAGAATTTGGCCAAACAATATACAAGTGATCAAAATGTTACACAGATTTGATTGTTAAAATAAGTTTTTAATCTTAGAAAATTTTTAGATTTACTGAAAAGTTTGGATTTAGTTCATATTTGATTCTAATTACCTTGAAATTTACCTGATATCCTTTCCATGCTTCAGAATCCCATCAGGACAGCGTACTACATTAGTTGTATATCTCCTAAGGCCCCTTTAGTTTGGGACATTTCAGCCTCCCCTTGTCTGGATAGAAGTATTAGTGGGGGGATTTTTTAGAATATCCTTCAGCTGTGATTTGTCTGATGCTTTTCCCAATATTAAGGATTTACAGGTTTTTTTGAGAGAAAGACCCCGGAGGTAAAGTGCCACGTCCATATCCCAGGTGCATGCTATCAGATGCATGATTCAGCATGATGAATGTTAACCTCGATCACCTGCCTGGTGGTTATTATTTGTCACGTTTTCCCACTCTTGTGAGGTTACAATTTTTCCCATGTCCCTAGTGTAAGTAGTCTTTGGAAAGAAGCCACACTTCAGTCTGCTCAGATTAGGAGTTGTGCTCAGCTCCTTGGTAGTAGAGAATGCATATAATTACTTGGAGTTCTGCACGTGAGCTTTCTCTTCTCCCATTAATTTGTTTGTTCAATCGTTATATATATGTATCAGTGTGGACTCAAAGATATTTGTTTTTTCTTTGGGTTATAAACCATTACTGCTTATTTTCTTGCACAAATGTTCTCAGCCTTAGTCAATCTATGTGGAACTTTGTTTTACATACTTCCTGGCTCATCAGCTGCATTTCCGGCCCCAGTTATAAAATCAGTCATTTCTTCAAGGATCTTTCCTTCCTTTTATTGGAGAGTGAAATTAGAAATCAGTGTCTTGGCCTTATGTATGTTTATTGTTACTGAAGTATAATTGTCCCCAGGTTGCTCAGGTGACCAAGCAAGAAGATACATGTGAATATACTAACACATGGGCAAATACAGATCTATAAATATTTCTGCATGAGCTATCTGTTGTATACTAAGGCACATGAGTTTATATTGAGGTCACTAAATCTATTCAGTTACTATATGAATTAATCTACTCTCTTCCCCTAGCTTATTTATAATTTCTGCTCCAATAATGAGATAGATACCAATAAAATCAGGATCTCTGCAAATAGGACCAAAGTATTAACATATTTTAAAGGTCTTGGTTCTTTGAATGCACTGCCAGGCTTGACAGCTGCTGTCCTGATCAGATTATACTGATCCTCCTTCCTAATTTGTCAGTGCCTAGTATCTGGCCCACAAAAATCTTTGAAAGAGTATTTGTTGCTTGAATGAAGTTGAGACTGAGGTTTGAGATGATGTGGATGTGATATAAGCATGGAAAGGAAGGACAAGGTGAAGCTGAGTGTTTGGGCCAGAGAGGCTGCCACAAAATTAAGAGATGTCCAAAATTTGGACAAAAGAGATGAGGCCACTGTCATAGTACACATGCAATAAATGTTTATGAAGACCTTTGCTGTTTTCCTGAGGAATGAAGGCTGCCATTCAAACCAGCATGCTTAACTATAAGGACCAATTTCTTCACTGATGAGATGTAAAAACAGAGAGCAGTCTGTGAAACACTAGCCCCTGCAAATCTATTAAAATCTCTTGCAGACATCACTCCTGAATTAGGTCAGCTAAAAAATGGAGATATAACTGGCAACAGAATGTTTTTTAGCCTTTCTTCTTCCAGGAAACAGGACCCCTGTTCCCCTTTACCATGCAGACATTCATGATGTATTGCATTTGAAGGCAAGAAGGCAAAGTCATGAGGGTGAACCACAAAACTTCACCCCTTCTTTTTTGCTCATCCTGCAAGTGGCTTGTGAGCCCCATAGTATCATCCTATTCTGCCACAAAAGCTCACTGCACTGCTGGGGTCAAGTGTGGGTTCACTTGAACTTAATACTTGAATGCAGCCTCCTGTGTCACTCCTCCCTCTCCTGTCTGGCCACACTGAACTTTTGTCTCTGCTTCAAACTCCTTCCTGGCCCCAGTGTCACTTTTCTCAGGCCAGCCCTCCCTGACTGTGCTGGAAATTCAGGCTTCTTGATCAGATGACCTCTTAGACTCATTTCCCTATCCTGCTGAGCATTTAGGTTAGCACAAGAAACAACTATTATTAGTGGTTTACAGTTGTTTGTTTTAGTTTTTTAAGACTAAATCTCTAAATCCAGGCTGTAATCTCTTCCACCAGACTGCAAGGGTGGTATCATGCCAATTACTTGTTGCTGCAGAACAAATTACCCCAGAATTTAGTGGCTTAAAATTACAGCCATCATTGTTTCGCCTATGAACCTGCAATTGGGCAGGATTGGTAGGGACAGCTCCTTTCTGGTCCTCAATGCCCCAGCTTCCCTGGAGTTGGAGATTATACTCGGAGAGGGCTGCTCTCCATGGCAGGCAGGCAGTTCTGGTGACCATTCTATCTGCCTTTCTCCACTGGGTTCTGAAAACAAGTCTCCCACGTGAAAGGATGGTAGTTGTAACCTTCTGAAGGTCTCAGACTAGCAATTGATTAGTTTCTATCATTTCTGCCATATTTTATTGGTTAGCAGTTACAGGAGCCAGATTCAACAAGAGGTAAGATTTTCCCTCCTCTTCAAATGAAAGAGTATACTTTGAAAATTCCACAAATGTGATTTTTTTCCCCTACATTCCACCCTCACTGTTCTCTGAGCATCTAGTACCAGCCTGATATAGAAGAAATAGAAGGTTGAAGGAGAAAATCCATGCGTGGGCTCTCTTGAAAGTGGATCCTCTGCTTGCCCATAGTATTTCTGAGCTCTGTGACTAAGTTTTGCCTACAAGCCAACCTGTTTTAACAAACCATTGCTTGGGCCTCTCATGCCAGCAGATGCTAATTTATTCAAGCCTGCCCCTTGCTGCTTCCCAATTCACTTTCTTATAGTTGTGAGGGAAGATAGCAAACAAGTCACTCTCTCAATTAGCAAAAACAGCAATTATAGACACTTGCCTGAAAATACCATGTACTTTAAATTAGTTACAAATGACTAAGGCAAGTAATACCTTCCTACATCTGACATTCAACACACCCACAGAGAGCTCATAACCACGCATCTAAAATCACCAGAGAAATCAGCTCTGTATGAAGAATGCTTGAATATCTACCCACTTATGAATCTTAGAAACAGCCTTATTCATTCATTCACTCCAACCTACCCTCCTCCTCCACTTATAGGCCTGGTTATCAACTCAAAACCTATAGTGAGCATCTACTACATGCCAGGCACTATTCTCAATGCTTTTTGTGAGTTCATTACATGCTACGACCTATAATATCTGTTGTATTACTATCATTCCAGTATTTGTCAGCTATCCTGTAGCTGAGACATAATACCCAACAGCCACAATTTAAAGCAAGAGAGGTTTAATTTAGCTGATAGTTTCAGGAGTCTCAACATATAGTCATCAGGCTCTAAGGCAGAGCCCTCAGGCCAAAGGACTGGTTGAGCAAAGCTGTACAGCCAGAAAGTAGAGCAGGGAAACGAGGGCCAACATGAAAGTTCAAAGGATCAGATATAGATTCTAAGGCCTCACCTCTACGACCCATCCAGATACACCTAGAAGTGTCTTCTACCAATCCCCAGAGTATATCTTAGAGCCAATCAAGTTGAAACTCCATCCTAATTCACATCAATGTCCCTATGATGGACATACAGGGAGATGGTCTCATGACATCCACTCATGGGGGTGCCTTTGTTGATCTCCCCCCCTCAAATGTGAGAACTTCCACCTCTCCTTTAATGAGTATAATATGTCAAAGGTGTTGAGATGCAGGTGATCACATTACAGTGTTCCTATTACTGACATCTTTCTTTCCGGTGCTGGCTTTGAAGAAGCCAACTGCATGAGTCTCACAGCCACAATAAAATAAATCTTTCCAGCAAGCTGAATGAGTTTGAAAGTTGAGTCTTCCAGTCAGGGCACCAGATGAGAAAGCCACGTGGTTCACATCTGGATTGTACACAGCCTTGCAGAAGACCCAGTTAGACTGTTTTTGGACTCTTGGCCCAGAAAACTGTGAGACTGTAAATGCAGGTTATTCTGTGCCACTAAGTTTGTGCTGCTTTGTGATGCAGCAGCAGTTAGGCAAAACCCATTTTACAAGGGAGGAGACACGGGGATACTCAGCCCATTGTTGAGGGCTCCCAACTCTATAGGCTGAGCCTCATAGCAAAAATCCAGAGCAATTCTGCAGGCAACTGAGAAGCCTAATCTCTCATTTAGAAACATCCTGTTGTTCATGGAGTTATGACACAGACCATATAACATTAAAGCACATTATATACTACATACTCAGATTTGCTAGAGTGGCCTTAGGCCAGCTCAAAGGTAGAAACTGTCACCATTCTGTAACCTGATTGAAAATATTTGGGCAAACTATTGCATCTGTACTAAATAGGTACTGACTTTTTTCTTATAATTATTTTCCACATAATACAGTATAGTAATTATTTACATGGCATTGACAATGTATTGGCTATTATAAGTAACCTAGAGATGACTTAAAGTACACAGAAGAATGTCTGTAGTTTCTGTGTGCAAATATCATGATGCCCCTTTATATAAAAGGCTTGCACATCTGTGGATTTTGGTATCTGCAGGGAGCCCTGACAGATTTCACATGATTCTGAGGGAGGCTTATATATTCCTTGAAGATTTACAATGCATGTTAAAGCAAAGAGGTGCTGGGAAGTCTAGTTTCCTAACCTAAGTCACTCTATTGCATCCAGTGGTTTCCTATGCATTTATTGCAGTTTTGTCTTTCCTATGAACTAACACAAGCTCATATCTCCTGAAGCTATAAGACATATTATTGAGAAAGATGTATACTCTTCAATTTCATGCTAAAGAATAGCCTTCTAAGGGAATGTCCAACTTCTTATTATTTCTTACAAAAAGACAGAAAAGACAATTTCATTTCTATTTAATGAGAGTGTGTGGCTGAAGAGATGAAATGAGCATGACTTTACCAAGTGTGCCATCCTCTAAAATAATAGGACTCTCTCTTCTGCTTCAAAGAAGAGAAAACTTGCCACTTTCATGATTGTCTCAGTTATTTGAAGGTCTCAAATGGACTTGTCTGGACACAAACTTCAGAGCATTCCACATTAATTACAAGTGTCCATTAGAAGGCCCAGGAGTGGCTCTGTAGGCAAATAAATGGGGCCAGCATAGATCTGTAAAAGTGAAAGGCCCAATATAAATCAGACCAGAACTGCCAGGGGTCTTCACTGGGACCAGGAATATGATTCCTCCATAAAATGATTCATAGCTGCTTCTTCCATATAAATATGTTGTACTTAGAAGAAGGAATTTTTACCATCTATTCCAGGCATCAGACTCACAGATACAGTGCAGAAAGGGAGCATAATTTGGCTATAAAATGTTTTAATAAGTGATTTTTATATAACTGAAATGCCAGTTCCTTTACTACATCTTCCCACTCATTTTACAACCAGTTAATATTTTGCTGAACTTTTGTGTTGCATTCTACACAGCCACCTCTGCAATCTTTTTTGCCTATTTTTCTGCCAGAGCCAGGAAAATAAAGCTGTCAGTTGGTCTATGAAGTAATTTTTCTTGTCTGGCAAATTGTATAGAGGCAACCACAACCTCCTACCTGCTCTACTATATAATAGAAGAAGCCTACCTTAACAAAGCAGAATTTAAATACTCTTTCAGTCTGTGTTATCTATGGCATCTAGGATGAAATAAGTGAAAATATATTTCATAGACATTTTTTGACCTTGTTCCAAGGGGAATGGTTAGACACAGCTATTAAGCAGCCTGTGTGTTGACACGCTTAGAGATGTTATATAGCTCTACAGCAGGAATATCTCAAGGTATTTGAACTGAAATAACAAATGTGGCTGCTCTTTAAGGGAAGAAGGATACAGCAAGAAAGTGCCCCAAAAGAAGATTAAGAACTGAAGTGAGCTAATGGTATACGGTGATTAGGCTTTGAATATGATGAGGATTTATGGTTTCAATTAGTGCTGGAGAGCAATTTCAGAAAGTTATTAGCAGGCAACTGGCATTCTCAAAGATGGCTCATTTGTGTATTGCTGAAGATTAGCTAGGTTTTTAGTTGTTTACAAACACACATGGTGGCTTCTATTCAAAGTGAGGAAGTGACTGCAATATTACATATTCAGAGCTCTTTAGCACAGATGAAGCCTGGTGCTTTGGATTCTTACTACTCCTGTGTGGGCAAAGCAAAACTCAATTTTGCAATATGTTCTTTAGTTCTTTTTTTTAAAGGTAAGTTTTCCCTAGTTCACTTGAATAGCTTCCCCCATTCAGTACACTCCTTCATATTTAAAATTTCTTAAATGCCTGAAATACTCCATGTTGTGTTGCATAGAATACAAATTAATTTTTAAAATCTCCCTACTGAATTGTTTTGCACTGAAACTCATAAATCGTTATGTCGGATTTGTGCGTATTTTTCTCTTCTAAAGCCTTTGGGGCACTATTCATATGGTGCAAAAACTCTCAAATAGATTAGAATCCTGGTTGAGGCATCTGCAAACATAACAAAAAGTGTTCATTCCCAGAGCACTGAAAGCTGTGTCTGGTTTTTTTCCACATAAAAAACCATGGAAGGTATTATATCTCCTCATGCCAGCAAACCCTGACCTCTGCCTCCCACTGAGCACTGAGCCAGTGTCCAGAAATACAAGGAAACACTCCCTCAGACAGTGACACTAGGATCCCTCACAGGACAACAGGCCCTTCTTCCAGGGCGATGTGCCTGCCGTAGATCAGCCACTCTTCTGTATGAGTCTGTTCTAGATGCCTGTAAGAGCATATGGTTTCTTGACCTCAAGTCAAACACTTCTCCATTTCTTTATTTTCCCTATTTATTTTTATTGTGACTAAGCATTGTATTTGGAAGTCATACATCTTTAAATAAAAGTATGTATTTCTGCAAGTCAGATTAATGTGTCCAAACCTTTAGTCCTCCAGCTATGAGAACTTATTGCAGTGATAATAAACCTTTCAGAGCTTTTAGTGATACAAACAGCCTGCCATGGCATGTGTGCCATAGGTTCACCACCACTGACCTACAGTACGACCTTTAACCTGGGATGGAAAATAGGCAGAATCTGATGATCCTCACCTGTCCCATTCCACTAGAGACACTTGAATCTCAGCACCCTTTCACTCTCTGTGAAGAAAAGTTCTACTATACACCCATCCCCTTTCCTCCGTGCTTTCTATCTTTCTGGTGTATAAATAAATCCAACAAGTTCAGGTACCTATACAGGTAAGAGAAGCAGAGTTCTCAACAGGATTTTGTGTTCAGTCTTGCAAAAATACTAACACAAAGAGAAACAAAGTTCTATCTATGTGAGACAGAGGAGATTAGAAAACTCACACATGTTGATATTCCTAAAATCCTAACTTACCTGCAGTATACTGCAGGTGCAAGGAGTTAACAGTCTCCTTCTTCACCTGCCCTTTACTGCCAAGGAAATGAATGTCCTCCTCTCATTTTTGTTTTTCCTTTTTGGTGCTGGGGATTGAACCCAGGGCCTTGAGAGTGACCCTTAGCCTCAATTTCTCTCAATTTTGATTGTCTTGGGGGCCTTGGTTCAGATGTTCTCTCAACATTTGAGACTAGATTCTGAATGACAGGAAGATGAAGACACTGTTTTGCAGGTGGCGATGAGCTGACAGCTAGGATGTCAACTCTGGCTTTAAGAACTAATGTTGGTCACGGCCCTGCCGAGAGTGGGGGTTGGTGATCAAGACCCTTGGCAGGAGGAGGCACTGCAACAGGGAGTGGAACAGCGAGTCGAGCTGCACAGACTTTCATGAGTCATGGGGACTGGATTCCCCAGAGCAGGATGAACAGATAGATGACATTTTGGAGTTGGGCAGGACAGGCTTGAATCAACAACCGTGGTGGTGATAGTCGGCGGCTCTTGGCCCAAAGCAGATTGGTGGGATCTGCTTGAGTTGGGCCATTTCCCTGGTCAGGACCCAATAGCCAGGGACGAGGCTGTCCAGAACCTGTGACATCCACGCAGAACACACAAACCTGCTGAAGCACTCACTGGTTGACTAACTTGGGGGAGGAGTCAGCCCACAATGCCCCTGCCTGCGCCTCACAGATTGGCAGTGGACTGGGGCAGGCAGCACTTCCCTAGCCAGTGTGCTACAGAAAAACTGTAAGCAATAGGAAAGGCCTGGAGACTGCCATCACTCATCCTTCTGAAAGAAACCAGAAACATGACAACACAGAGAAAGAGCAAAAGGCCTTCAACTTCCGAACCAGGGAAAGTGAGTCCAGGAGAGGTAAATGCAGAGGAGGTTGAGGGCAGCAAACATGCAATATCAGACACAGCCTCATTGGAAATAAAGAAATACTTCCATGACCTCATCAACGAATTTAAATCTGAAATTCTAACTCAGGTGAAGCAAGGTATAAGAAGATTAATAAAAGGAATACTGGGTATTCCTCAAGAAGACACAAATGGAAGAATGGAGGAACCTAGAGAAAGGAGAGAAGTGTTTGATGAAGAATATAAACAAAATGTAAAATACATGAAACAGATCCAAAGAGAATATCAGGAAATTAAAAACTCCATTGAAAGTTGGCAAAACTTCTTAAAAGAAACTAAAGACAGACTTTTAAAACTTGAAGATAGGTTTGCAATGTATGATTGCAAAAGGAAGGATCTCTTAAAAATAGCAAGGAGCAAGGAAGTAACAATACAAAGGCTAGAAGATGATAAGAGCATTTATAACAATAAAAAATGTGAATGAAGAAACAGGGACAAATACAAATGAAATAAAAAGGCTATTCACAGAAATAATTAAGGAAAACTTCCCAAGCATAGGAAGTGATGTTCAGATATATGAGGCATACAGAACTCCAGCCAGCTACAACCAAAACAGATCTACACCCAGACATATAATAATCAGGATCCCAGAAATCCATCACAAGAACAGAATATTAAAAGTAGTCAAAGAAAAGAAACAGATTACCTATAAAGGAAAACTCATCAAAATCACAGCAGACTTCTCAATTCAAACTATCAAATCAAGAAGAGCTTGGAGTGAAATATTCCAAGCCCTGAAAGAAAATAACCTCCAGCCCAGATTGATGTACCCTGCAAAACTGTCTCTCAAAATTAATGGAAAGACAAGATATTTCCACAACAAAGAGGAACTGGGGGAGTTTGTGACCACAATCCAACCCTGCAAAGAATACTGAAGGACATTCTAGAAAGAGAGAAGAAAATCACCAGGATTCCAGGAACAATGGCAGAAAGGCCTCAATGAAAGGGGCAGGCAGTGGAATGAAGGAGAAAAGTAAACAACAATGACAGAAAAATAGCATAGCAGAGATGAGGCAGAGAAGATTGGCTATATTGCTGCTTTGTCTTAACTGATTTTATTCGAATGCTTGTGAGTATCAAGTCTGAGACTAGAGGCAACTACTCTGAAGATGACAAGATTCAATAGGATACCCATTCTGGTTTGACTATTAACTGCCTTTTAAGTCCTATAATGTCACCAATGTTAGGTTTTTATTAACAGTGCTATGTATTGCTAAGTTTAATTATACTATGCCTGATGATACAGACAATTTTATTGAAAATAACAAAAGACATCATAGTAACTACCATAGATCACCTAGTATTGTGGTTTTATATGTCCTTTTTGTGTTTCTCTAGGAATTTGTATTGTTGACTTGCTTTGATTTGTTTCTCCCTCTGATACAGAAAGGCTAGGTATATATGTGCAGAACTTCTAAACAGTTTACGAGACTGGATTATAGTTATTGTAAAGAAAAACAGAGAGGAAAAGAAAGTATTCTAAAGGATATAACTGCATGTATGTTTAAGTGTGTAGGATTGATAACCATATTGCTAAGTTTTTGTTGCATAGATGAACAGAACCAGTTGCAGTTTCACTGTTTAAATGTTCACTTTGTAGGCTTTACTTTTGTAACTTGAACAAGTAGTTCTAAGAGAAAATATGTAATTATCAACTAGTGATTTTTTACTGGTTATTATTTTTGTTTTGAAATATTCTATTATTTCTACCCTCTTTCTGTTTCATTTTTTTCTTTAAGTAGAAACAAACAAACAAACAAACAAACAAAAAAGAACTAATGTCACAAGCATTAACCAACTGAAAAACACCCATAAAAGAAGGATTGGCTATTGGCTGTTGCTGTACTGGTAAATAATGGTAAAACATTAGCTCTTGAATGCTGTGAGTGTTGGATAATTTTATAGAACTAATCAGAAAAGTATTCCATGATTTAGCCAGTAAAGATAATTTTAAAAATCTCCCTCAAAATTAAGATGTTAAAACATTATAAAATGATATAAAGCACTATAAAAATGTAAGCTTAACATATATTTGTATAAATATTATGTATATGCTCATACATGTATGTATATGTAGTCAAACACAAATATGTGTATACATATGTCCATATCCATTCAGAGGTTAAAAACAAATAATAAGTTGACATAGTAAACTGAAGTCTATACTTCAGAGATCTATCAACCAAGGAAAGAAGAATCTTGAGTTTAGATTTTTAACTCTTGGGTCCTTTTATTGATAGAGTCTGAAATTGTCATACATTTTTCTTTAGCTTTAGTTATAATTATCTCTAAATTTGATTAGAAACTGTTCATAAATTATGACAATTGTAGCCACTGACTCTTGTAGATTTTTGGATCCACATTCTCCAGTCCATCAATGGTAGAAATTTCTCAGTTCTCGGGGTCTTCCAGCTTATCATGTGAATATAAATACATTGCTAGAGCCAGAGAAAGTCCTTAAACAATCCTGCATAGTGGCTTAGAGTTGAAAGCCCCCAGGCCTGCTAGCATGGAAAGAATATGTACACAGGGGTTTTGAATGTTCAGTATTGTGGGTGTTCTCTTCAGGAGCAAGCTGCTTCAAGTTATCTGCCTGGATTCAAGTGCAATGAATGGAAGATGACCTTTGTATGCTAATAATTCCAAGCACTTGGACAAAGTTCTGGAATGTAAATCATATAGCCTCTACTAGGTTCATACACAGTGCCTGGGCCATGTAACATGAGTTACACAAAGAAACACATAAAGAGAACACATCAAGACATAAGCAAACCAGGGAAGTGTTATGGCTCCTAGAAACCCAGGAATTGCCATGTCAGCAATAAAGAAGGATAAAAACAAAGCAGAAAAAAAAGAACCCCCAAAAATGTGACTCGCTGATGTTAGAAGGACAGTCTTCTCATTACCATATAAGTACAAGTATACATAAGTATGAAGTGTAATGGAATACATAACTGGCCTTAAATCTCTAAAATGCCTCTCTCTCTCTCTCTCTCTCTCTCTCTCTCTCTCTCTGTGTGTGTGTGTGTGTGTATGTGTGTTACAATTATTTGGCCCTCTGTCTGACACAATTTCTTTTATTACTCTGAGTTTTGGCAGGAGTGTTTGGGAGAATTTAGAAGAGAAATTCAGGTTGAAGAAGTCAAGAAATAATCCACAGAGGCAAACTGCAGCCTAGTACTCTTTCATACTACACAATGGTTGTATTTTTGTAGGCAATAATTGAGTAATTCAAGGGATGTCTTAGAATAGTCTGTACAGAAAACTATTTACATTTCATAGAATAAATGCCAAAGCAATTACAATCCTGTTCTACCTAAGGAAATAAAAGGAAGGAGATCTAGAACTAAAGAGTCATAGGACTGAAAGGCATCTAACCAGTATATTATTTTTTCAGATCCATGTTTGATCAAATCACAGGTTATTTTGTTTCATATAAAGCTCTTTATAAAAACTGTATAACTGTAAATTTTTAAATTCCAACTTTGTCACATACTAAAGAAAAGTTATATTCTCATCACACTAGAAGAAAATCTCTCTAACAGTTCTGACAAAAGTTATTTAAGATAACAGTATGTAATATATTAACTAGTATTATTTTTCTATTATTTTGTTTGGAAATTCTGTTATCATTTTTATCCTTTTTTTTCCATTTAGAAAAAAAGTTATTGACCCTGAATTTGAAAGTCTACTCTAGAATCAATCACAGTGGCCAGAGTCAAAGCATTTCTTTGCAAATGGAAAGGTCTGGCTACCATATCACTTACCACTTTCTGAAGCAGTTCTGGAGGTCCTCTTTCTTGAGTGTATTTAGTTGCACTGTCGTGATTTCTTGACATCTTGATTTGATTCAAAATGTTCATCTTTCATGGTCATTTTGACTTTGGGTAAGAGCCAGAAGTTGCCTGGTGCTAGATACACTGTGTAAGAGGGATGAGGACATACTGTAATGTTTTTATTTGATAGAAATTGCCATACCAGAAACAACATGTACCATGGCACATTGTCATGATGGAGGGTGAAACTGTTTGCCCATTTCTAAAGCAATTTTCTACACACAACATTTTTTAAATACTCTAATAAACCATTAGGATAGAGTTCACCATAGTGTTCTTGGATACAAACTCAGCTCGCACATTTCCACTGAACTCAAAAAATATACTCAGAATCACCTTGATGTTGGATTTTGATTGACATTCCTTTTTTTTTTTTTTTGCACAAGGAGAACTGTGTGATTTTCATTTAGAAATCTGAATCCTTATAACCATAGACCAAAATTTCATCCCCTACAAAAACATTTCTTATAAAGCTAGAATCTGAAGTAGCATAGTGGCAAAACTCCAATTAAATTAACAGAATTTTATGTTAATGTATTCATCGTGACCCATGATTTATATACATTTTTTGTTTTTTATATTTTTATTTTAAAACAAAACAAAAAAGACTAAAAACAATGGTACAGAATTTCAAATCGACATAACAGGAATTTGACAATGTTTATTATATTGTGTATCATACAACACCCTTTAAAATGCACCTTCCATGAACCGTAGCTCACAAACAACTGATTGCATCAAACACACTGCTGTTAAAATTTAACAGCCCACTTGTGTTGAGATCTCTGCCTTTCTGCTGGTGGTATATCACAGCAGCAGCCAGCATATTCACCCCCATATGCCAATAGGAGAAATAAAAACACTACTTGACCTAAATATTTGCATATTTATTAAATGTATCTGTGTTTGAAAAGTGATACTTCTTGATGTAGGTAGAATTACTCATTTGTAAAATCATGGGTGAAGATCACGCTGTGTGATATTTGCAGTGAAATAAAAGTCATATAGTTACCAAGGATTCTTCATAAAGCACACTAACTTCTGGGGAACTGTACAAGGTTTACAAAGAAGCTTTTTAAAAAGCCAAAATCTACTTTGTATACTCTGAATTTTAATATGTAGGGAAGAGCAGGCTGTCTACCCATACAAACTGGCTTTAAAAAGCAAGCAATTAATATTAAGGTAAATAATTTGTTATTTTAATAATTAATTCAACTGCTAAAATAGTGGTTGGAAGCCAATTACCAAGAGGTTGAAAAAACAGTTATTTTATTGGGTTCAACTTTAAATGAAAGTTTAATGTTTAGAAGTTGACAAATGAAGATACATATGTTTTAATAATAGTTTTATATTATTCTGATAATGAATTCAAAAGACTGTTAATGATACATTTATAGCAATTAGTAAAATAACAAAGAGAAGATTCAAAATGGTAGGTGTGGTTGATATTCTTGGAAAATGAGGAAAGAATAAAGAGGAGGAAAGGTAGTCAAGAAGCAATAATTCCTTCTCTTGTGATTGCTTAAAAACTCTTTTCTAATTTTTAGTTATGATTAAAGTGTCATGAAATATATAAAAGGATTTAACCAAACAAACTTTCAAGTGAACTTTTAGTATTGTGGAAAAAACTTTTGTTTAAAATGGACTAGGAAGGGGCTGAGGATTTAGCTCAGCAGCATAAGCACCTGCCTTGGAAGCATGCGGTGGTGAGTTCGATTCCCGGTACCAATAAGTAAAATTAAAAAAAAAATAGACTAGGAAGGGAATATCAGTACTAGAGATGAGGAATGAGAGAAGTTTACAAAGTCTGGGTTCTAGAATCTATTTTGCCACTCTCTGAACAAATTTGGACAAGTCTTAAACTCTCTTCTAGTTTCTTCTAAGAATTAAGCTGATTATTTGATGATCACTAACACCTCTTAAAGCCTTAAATTGTATGATTCTATGTGATACTTTAAAAACTTAATGTAGTCTAACAAATCATAAATTAGAGACCCATAGTAATTGTGAATATTGAAATATACTCACTGGAGATTAAAACCAAGTTGGAAACATAATTGAACATTCTCTGAAGCAAGTTTTACATTCTCTAATACTTTATGTAGTGAGTGATGTTATTGAATAAAAATTAAATGGCAATAACAAACATTTTAAAGACTCATTTATTTCCTTGGATAAATGTAATATGTGTTTGCAGGCAAAAACCAGCATCCCAAATCTGCTTTCTTTCTTGTTTTTTTAATTTTTCTAAAGGCTGTTGAGATTTCCTTTGCCTTTCTAGGGAAGCTAACATCAAATCACATCTAATTCACATGCAGTAAGCATGAGTTTTTTGCAAGATTTTGTGCACCAGGTCAGCAGTGCAGGGAGTACTAGTTCTTTGTTAACTCTGGGTGCTAAATGAGTTCAGGGACAAAATGCTTTATTGGACAACTAGAAATCAATAAAAAAAAAATCTGCTTTTCTTTTATATTCTTGTTTTCAGAAATACAAAATAAAATATGGAGCTAAATTCAGAATATTTCAACCCCATATTAAATGGAATAAAAGACTAACAAATAAAAACTTATGTTTAGGGTTTGGGGTTGTTCAAATAAGTAGAGGTACCATTCATGAGCCAGAGAATATTAGGAAAAGATCAGATTTGGGATGAATCCAGCGAGTTCAGCTTATTGGAGTACATCTGAGGTGCCTCAGAGAAGGTCAAATGATATTTTGGGGGGAACAGAATGTACAGAACTAGTAAAGAGGTCTTGGTGGGAGGCAACAATTTAAGACCCACTGTTATATCCTTACTTGAATTAAAACAATGGATCTATGGAATAGGGTTACTGAGAACCAAGTATCAGGAGACAGTTACCTCTTGTACATCATTTTATCCACACTCGCAACAGTACCATGGGGGAATAATATTAATCTAATTTTACAGATGTAGAAACTGAGGCTCAGAAACAAGCAGCCATGTGATTCACCATGGTAAGACATTTATTTTTATTCCATGGTCTACTTTCTGTTAAGTCAAAATGATTATATGTGGCTCTTCCCTTGTCAGTCTCCATTCTAATCAGAATCAGTACTGATACTCCAAGAGCAGTTGCTAGTGAAAAATCAGTCAAGAAAAGGGTTTTGCCTGTGGTTTCTCAAAGGAAGCCAGTGTAATTTCTACTCTAAAGAAATGAGGTGATCAGATAATGAGAAATCATATGGAAGGGAAGGAATGTAGCAATCATCTATACAGTGAGAAGAGTTTGATATGTATATTCTTATTTCTCATCCTCATTTGAGTCTGACCAGTCCAAGAATTTAATTCTCTTGCAATCTTTTTTCTGTTATCTTCTTTCCATTTTCATTAGGTGTCTGTCACTGGACTTCTCTGTGGTCAGAATTCCAATCTCATATAATTTTCAACACCACCTTGAAAATCAGCATTGCCCTCTTGCTGTTTTTTTTTTTTTTCCTTATTGACCTGTCCAGCTCTTCTTCCTGTCACATCACCCTTGATATTGGAAGAATGAAAAGCAAAGACACACACATGCACACAGCTATTCCTGGGAACAGAAAGCTGATGGTGTCTGCTAAAAGTAGAAAGGGAGGAGCTCTGTAAGTCAGAAAGTCACACAATGAACACAAGAATTTGAAGTTGATGCTAACCTATCCTCCCAAGCCTCAGAGTCTCCATGGAACCAGGGCTTTTCTGTTTCACTAATGTCAAAATTCTCACCCACAAATAACCCCTAATAACACATATTTTCTTTCTGTATTGTTCTCATCAAGATGGTGACTACTTAACTGCAAAGAGAGAACAAAAGAGAAGGTACTGATACCCTAGTGGGAGTTGAAAAACATTCTCAAATCCTACTGATAAGGAAGAGAGGCAGCAGGAGAGTTAACCTAATAGGAGGGTTTCTACTTTTCTTTGTTTTTGGTACCAGGGATCAAACTCAAGACCTTGTGCATGCCAGGCAGGCATTTGTGCCTCGGACCTTAATCCCTGGCCCTTGTTTTTGTTTATTTCTATCCAGCCAATAAGCAGGTTAGAAATTTATAGGTTAGAAGCTTGCTGAAGAGACTTCAGTCCTGGTGAGTCACAGTCATGATCATCATTGCGTATTTATTGTGCCCCAGGTTTTATAGTAGGCCTGGCCAGGAGCTGGTCTAAGTTATGGGACCTGGAGCTTACACACTGGGCATGGATGTTGGGGGAGGAGAGAATCTTTAAAACAATATAATAAAAATATTGAATATGAAATCAAATACAGTGATCTCCTTTTAGCCATGGTGAAATGTTCCAAGAACCCCAGTGCATGCCTGAAACCATGGATAGTCCTAAACCCTACATATACTGGTTCTTTTCTTACACATACTTGTATGCACATGTATTTTATGCCTTTGCTATATTAATTAAGCACTTATTACTGGTTGTGGCTTTCACAGTTTGAGATGTGACTGCAAAACTAGCACAATTTCATGCTTCTTCATGATTTAATGGATAGAAGATTACTTCTTACTATAGATCATAAGAACCACAGGCTACAATTTTTTAAATATTTTCTAAGTCAAGCACTTTTCCTTTTTCACATAAAGGAAGAATTTTACAGTTTCTTTTTGACATATTAAAAAAAAAACTGTTAGAGCAGTTGAAACTGAATACACATGCAGGGTTGTGGTGTGGCCTGGGCATGGCTGAACTGAGAATGAAGAGATACCTCATGGGGCAAGATAGGCCACAGCTGAGGCACCTGGAGACTTTCTGGATAGTTTTCCTTAACTAGCATCATCTCTTGCTCTGAGGGGTCCTTGAACCCCTCCCAAGATCCTGCTCAGATTTTCTGCACTTTCATTCAACTCCTTGCTTGTTTTGATTAAATACAGGTTACCCAGGGTCTGTCAGTCGGGCTGGCTAGCAGAGTAACAAACTCTGTAGTCCTCCTGTGGCCCTAAAGATCATGCCACTTGTCTCATTCTTTTGGGCCTTCTCCATGCACCCATTTGGGGGACTGGGGATCTAGGCACAGACCCCAACAAAAAACTATCCTTATTATTCTTGTTTTGAGGTCATTACTAAGTAAAATAAGGACCATGTGAATAAAAGCTTTGTGATACCACAACTTGATCCTATAACCAAGGAGGCAGTGCAGTGGCAAAGATAAATAGTAGTGACCACATCATGTGCACACTGAACAAAGAACTGATTTACATCTCGGATAGAATGCAATATGACAGCAAGAGATTTTATTACACTATTCAAATGGCACATAACTTAAAACTCAGGAGTTACTTTTTTATGGAGTTTTCCACTGAATATTTTTGGACTATGGTTGACTGTGGGTAATGAAAATTTGGTAAGTGAAATAGCAGATGGGGGAGGCACAGTGCATGGCATTAGAAAGATCTCATGTAAAACAGGGACCCCAAAGTCTAAGTGTCATTGGTTTAATTCAGATACTAGATACAAAGTAGTAAGTATTGATATGCATGGTAACGATAACAGCAGCTACTGTGTTCTGGGAATCTTGCAAAGTACTAAGCACTTTACGTATGTTACCTCCCAACTACTTCATGAATTAGATATCAATTGCTGCAGAATAGGAAACTGAGTCTCAGTAATCTCCCACAGGACAAAGAGTAGTGGAATTGGATTGCAAATCAGAGACTCATACTAATGACCAGTCTTCCAACCATCAAAGTATAAGATTCTCAAAAAGTTTTCAGTAGCATTATGCAAAATTATAGGTGGTACCTATACCAGTCTTGGAAAGTTCCAGAAAAGTTTTTGTTTTTCAGGAGACAATACTTAAAGCAACATTTCTCTGCCTTAGTTCTATTGACATCTGATGTAGAAGAATTTATTGCTATTGGGGCTGTCCTGTAAATTTTAAGATGTTTAGCATCATCCCTGGCTTCTATCCATAAAAGTAAATTGCACCCAGTCCTTAAATGTGATAACTAAAAGTGTCTCCAAATATTTAAGATGTTCTTTATTATCTCTTACAAGGAAGAGCAAAAATCACCCCAGCAGAAAAACAATGATTTAAAGGACAAGAGGAGCAGAGTAAGGAAGTTATGTGGGGAAGAAACACTCCAGAAAGACCCCACAGCGAGAACAAAGGCCTAGTAGTTGGGAGAGAATAACAGGTATAACAAAGGACAGACAATTTGCTGCTCCCTGAAGCTACAGGACAAGGCTAGGGATTCATTGGTGGTGAAATAGAATGAGGGCAGTGTATTGCAGTTTTTCTATACCAATCTAAGGACTTAAGGTTTTATTCTATGATAGGGAAGGCTATACATTAAGCTATCAAGATATCTGGACAGGATCAAAGGCTTATTTCTTAATAGTCAATCCAGTTTCTTTGTAAATAATATATTTGATGAAGACATATCTAGTTTAGTTAATTCTGCCCTTTTCTATTTTAGACATGGATAATGCCTAAGAAATGAGTATGCAAATGACTTTGTGACAGCTAGCTTCCATACTCCAAAGACAGAAATCTTAGTGCCACCCTACCAGGAGGGGACAATGGCAATGTCATCTTCAGATGAGTGGTTGAGAAGCCTTTCGTGTTAAACAGCTATATCACTTAAGCAAAAGCACCGGCCTTGGGGAAATAAGGCAGCTGTACAACATGTGCAGTAAGGACCGACCACTCTCACTTTAGCTGAGCTTAAAACAGAAGGAAAAATACAGGATCAAAAAAATTGCCTGTGAACATCAATCTCCAGGTCAAATGATTTAAATAATAAAAATCTCTCTCTGATAGTATTATAGACATTCACTCATTGTCTTTCTAATACCCATTCTTTTCACTGTCCTTACTAACAACACTGACTTTATGCAGGTAACCATATTCTCAGCTAAAATGGTTTATTTCCCCAGACTCCTATGCAGCTGAAAATGGCCCAGTAATAAAAAAGATTTACATGTTAAACTGGGCCTGCAGATGTTCAACCGGTAACTAAAAGCAGAATGAAGCTCCACATCTCTGATTGCATTTTTTATCTGTTCCCTTTATTGTCTTAAAACTTTAAGTCACATATCTGTACAGCTCTGCATGTAGGCATGTTAATCACTTAAGGAGTATCTCTCTAAAAACTGGTAATACAAAATTGATTAGCCCTAAGTTTTCATAGTCTATCATATTGCGCTTCAAGTCTGAAGATATCAAGATAAGAGTAATTAAAATAATTTTCAGGATGCAGTGACATCCAATTGGCAGCTTTTACAAGGTCCAGTTTCAGACCCCCTGCAGTGGTACCTGGAAGTATCCAGGCACTGTCCTCAACCTGTGGTCACCTTAGGTCCCAGAAAAAGCAAAGCCTGAAAGATCACCCCCATGATGAGGTTATCCCTAATTAGGAGCAGTTATCCTATGGTGGGAACAAAGGCTGCCCTCCTAAATAAGAGCAGTCATTTCACAATGAAAATCAAACTGCCTCCTTAAGCAATGGTAACTTTATCTCTTACAAGGAAGTCTTGAGGTAATGATCAACCATACCATGGCTTGACCAGGTTGTCTACCCTGCCAGCTATGCAAGCCCCCACACTTTGTCTTTGTTCCTGTTTCTTATAAAACCCATGGTTTCTATAAACTCCATGAACCTCTTCACCTGTTCTGCCCAGCATGTCCATGCTGAATAAGCTCTTTCCTTACCCTCCACCACTGCCCATTTTGAGACCTGTGGCCATGGCTGATCTGCTGGGGTCACCTTAAAACACTGTTCAAGTGTTATTAGGTGAGATTTCCAAGAAAGCTTTCCCAATGAATAAGCTCAACTTGTGTGATGCTTTGATCTTTCGAAACTTGTATCACTTCCCTATCTAGAAAGATCTTGTGGCCCAAAATGAAACAACCATTTGGTTACCATGAAGTAACTGCTGGAAAGATGAAACTCCATGTCTAAAATGTAAGAGAAGAGTTGGAAAAAGAGGATAGAAAGAACTGGTCCCCTGACACATCAGTGTTGGGTCTTTAGTTTTATGCTATAACAACAACAACAACAACAGCAACAGTAACAAATCCTAATATCCAAGAAGAAATGATCAGTAACTTATTTTGACCAAAAATATCTACGCCAGTTCAGAAGAAACATTTGAACTGTCAAGGTGTTAGGTTTTTGGTGCAATAAGAGAGAAAAATATAATATAAAAGTAGCTTTTATTTTGAGAACATGGAGAGAACTCCATTGCTCTAGAAGCCCTTGCCTTCTCTGACCGGAAAGCTGGGTGTGGGATATATTTATAAACTCTGACAGAGGTGGCACTTAGGGCGGGCATTTGATGATGCACATGGGGCTGATTGGAGCTTTTTTCGTGCCACTGGGACAGGAAAAAGGAAGTTGTCATATGGGAAGGAGGGAGTGGCTTTAAAGTAAACATCCTTAATCTCACCTCCACTACATAATGCCATACAGGGCATAATCCTTTCAAAGGGGTTTTGAGTGATACACAGAAAAGTCTACTACCAGTGTGGAATTTATTGGCAAGAAAAACGTAGAAAAGATTACAAGAAGTATTTTTTAAACCATTGTCCAGTGTTTACTTGAAAGAGGAGCTAAAATAAACAAGAGCAGAAATTGCAAGTATAGAAAACAACAGCTCTGATTCCTGAGGCATACAAAACGATGCCAATAGACCATTTACTTCTAACACAAATGACTCTCAAATTCTAAAGCATGCAGAGCAAGTTGGAAGAGACCACTTCCCAAATACTGATCTGTTGACACATCAATAGCATTTTCCTTTGTAAGAAATATAGTGTCCTTTCCCTGTTTTAAAGGTTACACTTTTTTTACACTGGTGTAAGTCACCAATCAGCCAAGCAGATTTCAATTCCTGATGGAAATCAATGGGTGGCCTAGTCATTTCTTTAGTTCATTTCCATTACAAAGACTGATATGCCACCTACAAACAAGGCTGGAACAGCTATTAAAAGACTGGCTGAATAATCTGCTTTCTGGCTGGAATTCACATCAAATATCACCTCTCCAGGAGAAGTTCCCACCAGAGAACAGAATGTTCTGGAAAGAATCGAACTGTATGTTTGAACTGGAGGTGCAAGGACTTTTTTTATTATAAAATCTAAGTAGTTAGTTTGAATTGTTTGCTTTTGTTCTCCATGGGTAATAAAAACCTCATTGTTTCCTCAATGTTTGTGAAACTACACTTTATCAGCTGGAGCTAATCTTTAATTCAGAAGTTTGAGCTGTCTAGCAAGCAATACCTGGTGAAAAGAAATCAGGAAGGTTATGGACAGGTTTCCAGAATATATGAATTGAATGAATTAGTCATACTTGGCAAGAAACAATAATACTAGCAAGTATGTATGCTAACATATGTGGGCACACAGGAGAACAGAAGAAATAGAAGACGGAGCCAAGGAAAATCATAATTATATAATTGTACTTTTAATAAAGACTACAGTTTCAAATCCTGTTAAAAACAAAAAACAAAACAAAAAAAACCTATAAAGTCCTTAAAAGATACACCGAGCCTGGGCCATTCCTTTTTACCTATAAATGAGCCATTTTCACCAGTGAATAGACTGTCCTCTTTCACTTGTAAAACAGGCCTTTCCATTATAAATGGGCACTATTATTTGTGATGGCTGTGGCTTATGAATGAGTCATTAGCCTTCCCCCTGAAGAAAGTCTTCTCATCTTTCATCTGTAAATTGAATCCCATGTTTCAATAGATTCACAAGTTTCACACATTTCTACCCCAAAATTCCTATAAATAAACCTAGCTGGAGGCTTGCAAGGGCCTCCTTCCCTCTGGAAGGCCTGCACTCTATCCCTTTGAAAATTCTGCCTAATAAATATCTTTACACCTCTTATTAACATATCTTGAAAATTCATTTTCTTTGAAAAAAATCAGTAAACCTGCAACCTGTACTATGGGTGGAGTGAGTCAAAATACCCCATCTCCACTTTAGGGACCTCTGCAGACCCTATCTGGTGACAAACACTAGTCTTTGTGCGTACACACACGTGTGGGCACATGGTAGAGAGGGTACAAGAAAGTGAAAATAATTTATCCACTATGGATGTGAGGCAAAAGATTAGGGCATGGAGGGCTGGCTGGGAAAGTGGGAATGACCTGTTAATTACAAAGTCCCAGGACCTATGTGCGGAATAATTCTCAAATTGCTGCACATGCATCTAATTAAAGGGTATCATCTTCATTCCTCTTGCAAGAACTCAAGCAGGTTTTTAATAGGAAAGTGTAGACCTGATGCCAGCCTGGGGAGTGGGATATACTAAGAGACAGTGGCCACTGAGCTTTGTGCTATTGTGATCTTTCATAGTAGTTGGCTCTCGTGCTGTAGAGTGTACTTTTTCCCTACTTTTACTTGGACAAACTTGCTCTGCAGTTTCTTTTCCTACCTTTAATAAACTTAAAACTTCACTACATTTCATACTTGTTTGATCCAGTTCCTTGTTCAAGACAAGAACCTAAAGAAACCCCAAAACCTGGTAACAGATGCTCAAAATATTGTTAGTATAAACAAAAATTTATTAGCATTCTACAATAGGTGGGCTGGAAAATTCATAAATTAGGCAGAATATAATGAAAATATCAGGGATGTGTGCATAATGTGTATAAAGTATTACCAGTAAATTAGATGGAGACATAATAAAAAAGGGAAAGATGTCAAGGAGATTATGCATTTTAAATAGCTATAATTTTTTCTTTTTACTTTGATTAGATATTTGCAATATTTACAAGAAATGTAATTGTGGCTTATGTTTCATAAAATTTCTTTTTAAAAAGAATTTCTGAGACTTCTCTTACAGTTAGAAATTTGCATCCTCTAATACTTCCTTTTCATTGTTTGCCATGGATACTGCAAATTCTCAAATACTGTACTGATGACTATTGTTTTATAGTACGAAAATTGTACTACTGTTGATTTCACTCTAAGCCAAGTAAGATGTTGTTTTGAATTAAAATTTTTGTTAAAACTCAGAGCACAAAAATGTCTGAATTTGAAAAAGTTTATGATGCTCTGTGTATCAATAAACCAGTCAAATGGAAACAAACAATTAAGTATCTTTCATAATCAAAAATTTAGATGTAGGTTGGGCTGCAGGTATGGTATGGTTTGGCTTTCTCTTATCTTTGCTTTTGTTTATGGCAGATTTGTTCGTGGGTAACTTTCTTTTGTCTGCAGTATGGCTACTGGCATTAACTGTAACAATTCAAGAGGATGAACCATTCTTCCAACTATAAAGGTCTTCTTGAGAGTGTGTGGGGTTGGTTAGAAGAAATGGCTATGCTTTGGTTTCTGGACCAATCACAGGAAAAAGAACGTATTAAATGGACTAAACATGACTAATTTGAATATACTCTGGGTTCTAGGGATAGAGCTGAATTCTGAGATACTGCTGAGCCAAACTTGCTCCTGCCTTAAGGTCTTTGTATTTACTATCCTCTCTTCTAGCCCTTTCTCAGTGCTTTCAGTAAGATTTCTTATTTTCCTTCAGATTTCTGGGGGAAGGTGGTCATCAGAGGTAGTCTTGATTGTCTTTTATCCAAACAGTATTTATTTCTTTCCTAGTACTTATCATAATTACTTACTTGTGTGATTTTTTTAAAAATGTGATATAGCAAATATAAAGGAACTATTGTCCTTGTTTATCATACAATTTATCCCACTAGAAAAGAAGCTCTATAAGCAGTAAGATCTTGGTTATTGAGTTTGCACTGAATGTGTGAAATATCTGTATCATGCTTGAAAATGGTGATGGAAATATTTCCAGGCCTCTGTGGGAATAAAATGATGGAGTTAGGCCTTGAGCTCCAATGGGATAGAGTGGGGGGAAAAAGGACTCTTTTCTGTGATGGAATTGAGCTGAAGAATATTTGCAATGATTCACCCATCCCTCCTCAAAAAAACCCAACCTGCAATTATAAAAGCACCATTGAGACTGTTCAGAGCTAAAGTACACTTGTTATTGATTTAGCCTGTGTTGCAGGAGCACTTTTAACTAGAGTTATAATTATGCTTATGGTGTGAAAAGTTATATCAGTTTACACCGACACTTGATTGCTCAGTTCATCATCACCAAATGTCTATAAAAATGAACTAGAAGCTGGAAGCGTATCTCTGACTCATTCTATTTAATTACATTTATGGAAAGAGAATTGGTCACATAGATTATTCATGGTTTAGAAGTTGCCATTTAAAGTATTTGTCAAAGGAATGACAGCAGCAAAAGAAAGCTTTGAATATGTTTGTGTACACTTATCCTGAGATACTTATTTATATTTACCTAAAATGTAATGTTTATACAAAATGAATATATAACATATTTATATTTGTATAGGATAAACACCTTTATATATAGAGAACAAATTGCCTGACCTATTAAATATCAAATGTCCAAAATAGGTGCAGGGGATTTAGCTCAGGGGCATAAATGCCTACCCAGCAGGTGCTAGGTCATGAGTTCGATCCCTGGAGCGAAAAAAAAAAAAAAAAAAAAAAAACAGTTCAAAATAGCAAACTGCACATAAATAAATAGAGATCATATTTCAGAAATTACAGTCACTACATCACAGGACAGATATACCTCTGTGTGTGAGAGATAGCAGGTAATTACTACGCTTAAATTTGAAGGCACTTTTGGTAACTCACGTGACCAAAAGTCTCATCCTTCAAAGGACAGTTCTGGCTGGATTCTTACTCTGTTTTCTTCTTCCTGCTATTTGTGCATCTGGATTCTTCTTAACATCCTCAGGTATTTTCACATTTTAGAAACAAACAATACTCTCCTCTAAACCTGAGAAGGTGTGTGCTATTTAGCAAAATTCAATCGGTCTTCTTTCCTGGAAAGCATTCTCCCTGTCTGAGCATTTCTGGGTTACAATATACCTCTCCACACCTGCTGTTGTGTGGAGTGCAGATGAGGGATGCTTTAGTTTTGTTAGTAGCTCTGTTGGTGTTGCTGACCAACACAGAATATGGAAAGAAAAGATGGAAGTGGCTTTTCTTTGACACTTATCTTTTCAAGCAAGTCTTTGAAGTTCAAACAAAGGCTTCTAAGAAGATGGGGTTCAAGATCATTGTGTATATCACAAACAATGGGCCACGTTTGTGGACGTTTGTTTGTGTTGTACAACACATAAGCTATGGCCTGAAGTGGACTGGATTGTTATAGTGGACCAGATTTAGAGCCTCACCTGTGTTGGAGCAGAGAAGAAGGCTTTGCACAATGACAGCAAGTTTCTCTAACAGTCTCTTAGAAATCCTCTGGGTTTGGCTATTTGGCCTTACACCCTAGAAGTGCAAACAAGCTTAAGATACCAAAATAGGAAACAGAATCTTAAATATCATGCCCTACAGAGGTGACCATAACTAGCTGCTGAATCTGATCAACAATTCCACTGACAAGGGACTGTGCCTTCCATTACTCAGCAGTTACACTTAACAAGCATCTGTAGCTGAGCATAAAGAATTAGATGCCAACCTTGCTACTGCTCTCCACAGTACCTCATTACCTGCCTCTAAGACTTTGAATAGAAAGGTCTGGAACTCCAAGAAAAATTTCTAGGGATGACACATTCCCATTCTGACTAGGGTAGTGTGGATGACAATGGGGATAACACGTGGCCCACTCTCAACCCAGGGCAGATGTGAGGAGAGAATAAGAGGGAACTTGCACATTTTAATAAATAGTTTTTGAGTGAAGTCCATTTTTTTTCGTGTCCAAATGCCAACTGTTTATTTTTCTTTCTCTGTACTGACACATCTTGAGATCCAATAAAAGGCTTTGAAAAATCATTTTATTTTAAAAGTAGTCATCACATTTCAATAGCCTATAAACCAAATGACCAAAAAGAAGGATGTCTTAAAAACCACCTTAGAGGAGAGAACGAGCGACCATTCTGGTTTGTCAGTTTGTCTTCAGGGAAGGGATATCCTTGATGGTTCTTGTTCAGTAGCTTAGGTGTGAATAAACACATTTTAGAAAATCAGTTTTCTTGGATTTTCTCATCAGCCAAGTATTTCCCTGTAATGGCAGATAATTACCTAGTATATTTGGGCAAAGGGATAGAGATGGTACTTAGATACGGATTGAGCCCAAATGGATTCACCGTCCAAGCTATGAAGAAATGGATGGCATGCGACTTTTAATCTTGTATGAAACAAAAAGATTAAACTGTCAATATTACTATGAGCTGCCGTGACGAGCCCAGTGATAGAACCGCACTCTCAGAACTGCTGCTAATAATATGTATGCAAGGAATAGATTTTTCCTGATAATGCATGTAATTAGAGTACAGGACAGAATGTTCTGTTCAAATTCATGACATGCCCAACTAATAAAGGAAGAGAGGATAAGGCCCTTGCTATTTATTTGCATGAAAATGCTTCAATCTAGGATATACTTTAGAGAAATTAGTTTTTAATCTAGGTGACTAGATGAGATTTTGACCCTGAACTGCTTTTTGAGTTGACCTGTGAGAATTTATGCAGAAATAAGACTGTGATGCTTACAAACCAGACAGGCATTGCTTTTTTTTCCCATTAATTTCTGAGTGTCTCATATAGTCAAAAGAAGCAGAAAATTGGTCCTTTTAAAAGCCCACTTTCTGAGAATTTGCTTTCATGAAACACAATCAGCAAGTACTGATAGGAATTTTGCAAATATGCATTTTGTTTAAATTTAGACATTGCAGAAGTGAGACACATTGATTCAGGAGGGAAAGTTCTTCACTGGCCCATAACAAACAGAAATCTACAATAGTTGTATATTGTGAATAGATATGAGAAGCATCTTGCTATCTAGTATCAGCTCTTCAGGGTGAATTAGGGATACTTGAAAGAACACTTTACATCAATGTCAATATTTATTTTTCCATGATAAAAGTTTTTGTTACATTCCCTGAATATATGCAAGCAATTGCTCTTAAGAAGGACTTTCCCCTTGTTTTTAAAAAATCAATGTCTAATACCAGCATTTTCCCAAAAATGGATCATGTACTGGTTTTGTCAGTGTTATGATACAATAGAAAATAAATTATTATGAGACAAAAGGTCAATATCTGGTGTTGCATGTTTCAGCACCATTTGATGCTCTAATGAGCAGGAACAGCTGTCGCAACCTTTGTGCAGATGTGAGACGCAAGAAAGGTCTGTCCAGCTGAGTAGAAGGGAGTCACGTTTAGTTCTTCCCCTCAGCTTTCTTCCCACTTCCAAGCCACTGGCAACTGTCAACTTTTTCCTTCAATTGTTGCTTCTTTCCAGATCCATCCTAGCTGAGACTATTACTTCTGATTGTTTCTAGTCTATAAACATTTTTTAAAAATTTAAATGTGATCTCTCTTTCCTTAGCCTCTTCTAAGCCATCTTCCACAAAGCACAAGAATAATCAGATAATGTTGCTCTAAATTAAAATCTTCAGTGACTTCACATTGTATTTGGAATAAATCCAAACTCCATAAGCTTGGAGCCGTTAATCTCTGATGTGGCCTCTGCTTCTCTGCTGTATCCCAGTTCCCATGTGAGCAGCAGCATGACAGCCACAGTCCTTTGCCATTGCCAGGTTTCTCTCCTGCTCCATGACCCACTGCTCCTTCTACTTGAACCACTCTCTATTCTCCTGCTTTCCTCCTAGGTTTGCTGAAATAGCCTGTCCTGCCCACCGCCATATCTACAGAGATCTTATCCTCCTCAACAGCTTCCTCTGCTATGTTTACCAATACCTACATTAAGAATCTGCAGGCACTTTTTATGTGCACAGATTGGTTCCAGGACCCTTACCTACACTAAAATGCAATGGTGCTTGGAATTTTTAAAAATAAAAAGTAAGTTCCTTCTATAAAGTAGTGTTCACATACAATAAATGCACATCCTCCGTACACCTTAAATCATCTTTTGATTACTTGTAACACTTACTACAATATCAATTCTATGTAAATAATTGTTATACTATATTGCTTAGGAAATAATGATGGAAAAGGTATGTGCTTGTATAGCACAAGGGTGATTTAAAAATATTTATATGCAATTAATTGGTTGTTGGTTGAGTCTATGATGTGGAACCCTCACATATGGAAGGCCACTTGTATTTTGATTGCTCAGGTTCTTTCATTGTTGTCCATTTCCCCACAATGATATCAGCATCTTAAAAGTAGAGACAATGTGTGTCTTGGCTACTGTCACACATATGTTTCTACAGGTCCTCCATCAATGTTTGTTGAATGAATAGATAAACATATTAGCACACAATTTTATAGACTGAAGTTGCAAAAAATTATAAAGATAAATTTTAGGTAGAAAACTATATTTTGGCTTGTCTTCATGTTCTGGAAAAACACAGGTTTTCTTTTCACACTAAGATAAATGTGCAATTAAATCTAATGTTCCTAAAGGGAAAGTGAAGAGAAGAGATGCTCCCATATATTGCAATCATAAAGCTTGCTCAAAGTGTATATATATATATATATATATATATATATATATATATATATATAATTTTTTTTAAAATTTATGAATAAGTGAGCCAAGTTTCTCTGGAAGTGAGCTAAACCCTTTTGGAGGTTTTGCTATGTCTTTTAGACCACTTAAATAACAAGAATTATTAACTCATCTCCAAGAGCTGCTTTTTTTTTTGCCAAAAATAAGTAGGGTGGTTCTGTACACTTATGTGTATTCATTACACAAAACAAGTATGACAGGCTTGTAAAAAGTGACTGTTATTAGATGACACTATTGAAATTTATTTTTTATTTTATTATTATTATTTTTAATTTTAAAGAGGGTAAAATTAAACACAACAAAGAGAACAAAACAACACAAAAAAAGAAATGTAAGAGACATAAATTTCAAACCAAGACCATCAGAGATCTTCACTATCTATCATATTGTCTCTTGTTTTCTTCCAACTAGATGTCCATATCTTCACATACAGAAAATTCACATGAAATAGCATAATAAAGAACTGATCTGAACAGGATGAGGAAGGTATTTTAGGTCTTCAAGACCAGACAATAAGGACGTCAACAATGGCTGTCATAGTGTGTCTCATTCTCTTCAAAATAGCTGTCCATACCTTCATGTATGTTGAGATTAAACAAAACAAAACAGGCTAAAATCACTCTGAACAAAGAATAATAGTATTGCTGGATTTCACATCATGATGCTGCAGAATCAGCACTGGATACTGTAGTGTCTCTTTTTCTTCAAAGTAGTTGTTCATTTCATCAAGCATTATATAATCAGTTCTTATAAACTGTTTATAGGTTCTATACATGCATGAATCTCTGCATGTATTTCTATACTTTCTGTACTAGAGGAAAAAACAAAACTTAGCAAGACAAAACAAAACAAATTCCTATAAAAACATGAAACCAAAAAGTCATATAAAAATCACAGTACAAGGTGATCTACAATGATTGCTATGTTGTTTCTTATTATCTTCAATAGAATTGTGTATATCATCAGGCATAAATGAATATAGCAGTATAATTGAATATAGCAGTACATAACAATATTAGTAAAAATAAAACATTGTAGACAGTATAAAACTTCAAAGGCAGGTAATAATCAAAGCAGAGTGGATATTCTAGTGAATCTTGTCATCTTCAGTGCAGTTGCCTATACTCTCAGACTTGATACTATCAATCATAACAGCTTTGAATAAAATCTATCAATACAAAACAGCGATCTAACAAGCCAGATTCAATTATGATCAGTCATGGTTAAACAGTGTAGGTTACACAGAGCTTTAGATTAAGTTAATAGGAAATTAAGGATGATTACCATACTATATCCTGTTATTTCTGGGATTGCTATCTGTGCCCTCAAATCTAGCACAGGTAGAATGACTGGAACAGAATATAATACATCTAAGCAGAGTAGTGTGAGTAATGTGGGGTTTAAATCCTGGCGCACTATTAACAATACAGTGTATCAAAGCCATCTATGTTAGAGATTATAGCCAATCTTCTCTGCTTCATTTTTGCTATGCTATTTTTCTGCCTGTTTGTCTAGTTTTCTCCTTCATTCTACTGCCTGTCCTGTTCATTGAGGCCTTTCTGCCACTGTTCCTAAAATCCTAGTACTTTTTTTCTCTCTCTAGCATGTCCTTCAGTATTCTCTATAGGGCTGGATTGGTGTTCACAAACTCCCCCAGTTCCTCTTTGTCATGGAAGCATCTTGTTTCTCCATTAATTTCTAGTGACATTTTTGCAGGGTACATCAATATGGGCTGGAGATTATTTTGTTTCAGGGCTTGGAATATTTCACTCCAAGCTCTTCTTGATCTGATGGTCTGTGTTGAGAAGTCAGCCATGATTCTGATGGGCTTACCTTTATAGGAAATCTGTTTCTTTTCTCTGATGGCTTTTAATATTCTGTTTTTATAGTGAATTTCTGGTATCTTGATTATTATATATCTGGGTGTAGCTCTGTTTTGGTTGTAGGTAGCTAGAGTTCTGTATACCTCACACAACCAAATGTCATTTTCTATTCCCATGCTTGGGAAGTTTTCCTTAATTATTTCCATGAATAGCCTTTGTAATTCACCTGTATGTATTCCTGCTTCTTCATTCACATTTATTATTCTTAAATTGTAGATTCTCTTGTCATCTTCTAGCCTTTGTATTGTTACTGCCTGTTTCCTTGTTATTTTTAAGAGATCTTTCCTTTCATGATCACACACTGCAAACTTGTCTTCAGGTTTTGATAGTCTATCCTTAGTTTCTTTTAAGGAGTCCTGCCAGCTTTCAATGGAGTTTTTAATTTCCTGGTAGTCTCTTTGAATCTGCTTCATGTATTCTATATTTTCTTTATGTGCTTTATTGAATGTTTCTCTCCTTTTTTTTGCATTCCTCCCTTCTTCCATCTGTATCATCCTGAGAGATGCTTCCTGAGAGCATTTCTTTTATTACTCTACTCACATCCTGCTTTACCTGATTTAATATTTCAGTTTTGAGCTCATCTACGAGGTCCCAAAGATATCTCTTAATGTCCATTAATGCCGTGTCTGATGTTGCATGTTTGCTGCCCTCAATATCTTTTGTATTTACCTCTCCTAGATCAGTGTTCTCAGGGTTTGGATTGGGGGGCTTTTTCTTGTTTCTTTCTCTTGTCATGTTTTTAGTTTCTTCCATATAGTGTATAGTAGAGGTCCCAGCCCCTTTCCTTGTTGGTTATAGTTCTTTTGAAGCATGCTGGCTATGTATTTCTGCCCTCTCCATTTTGCTTTTGGTCATTGAGGTACAAGCAGAGGTGGCATATGCTGGCCCCTCCTTACTGGGTCAGTCAACCTTCCAGGGCCTTCACCAGGTTAGTGTGTGCTGCACATAGGGAGTTGGTTTGGGATGACTTATTGGGTCCAGGGCAGGGGCATGACCCAGGTCAAGCAGATCCCACCAATCTGCTCTGTGAAGGTAGCAACCAACAGAAGTCACTGTTGTTCCTAGTTCAGGCTCATCCTGCCTGATTCCAACATGTGGTCCAGTTGGTCCCCCCCTTCCCATGGGGGGAGTCTTATTCCCAGCACTCACTGTGGGTTAATGTAGGTCCCTGGCTGGCTCTATTCTCCATTGGGCTCACCAACCTCTGTTTTCAGTGCGACTGGCTAATTGCAGCGGCGATTTTGGGTGGCTCCAGTGGGTTGTGGCTGTGGAGCTCGGGCCACTCTGGCCAGTCATGGTGGCATGATTTCAGGAGAGCGCTGTGGCCACTAATTCTAGCTTCTCCACTGGTAGCTCCAGGACTGTGTGTTTGACCAGTTCTTTTGCCTTTAGTTTCTTCCTGGGTTCAGAGGATTCATCCCCCTCTGTCCGGACGTCTCCAGGACATTTTATTCAGGCATGAGTTGTTTTTCTCAAGGAGGCTCTGTATACCGCTGCTTATCAATCTGCTATCTTTTCCCCAACCTCTGAAATTTGTTATAAATCAGTATAATGGGAAAACTGATATAAACTATTTTATATTGATACATTAGAAAAAAGATTTTACGGCCATATCTATGGTTTAAAGAGACAAAACATTTTACAATAACATTTTAACTTTATGTACTATTTCTTCTTATTATTCATTGCCCATAAGAAATTCAGAAAGCAAGTAAAATAGTTAACAAGCAAACTACCATTGTACTTTCCCAACTTTTAAAGGTACATGTTTTACTCCAAAGGTATACTTTTCATTCCAAATAATTTAAAATTGGAATACTTAGCAAACACAAAACATGAAATAATATAATGCAAGCTTCATCTAAATGTTAAATATAAGATTGTTGATTCTGAATAAACCTTTAAACTCCAATGACTAAATACACTCTTGATGGCAAGTAGGTATAATTTAATGGAATTTTTTATAAACGTGGCTAAAATGAATGTTGCATTCTTTCCCATAAGATGGGGGCGGGTACTGCTGAATATAATTTATCCAGTAATATAAATTAATCTACCCAGTTAAGGTTAAGTTCCTGGGAGAATATGACCTTACTAGGAGGAAAGACTCATTCTTCGCAAAATATTGCTTACCCCACATTGAAGGCATTCTGAACACAAGACATAGACTAGATGAAGGCCATTATGGGACCTCTATGGTTCATTCATGGTAGGAGGATCTGAATAAGTGAACCTGGTTATGCAGGCATAAGCATGAGCCTGTGCAGTTGGGAGTCAACGGGTGCATCTGTATAAGCCACATTTTCCTAGCACCAGAGCTCCAAGGGCAAGGGTGGGAGCTAGCATAACACAGCAAATTCTGTAGTGGCTAAAGGACAAGGGATCACTAAGTAAGTCTATGTTTCTATAGTAGGAAAGATCCTTATGGCTTGTCTCTCTGAAGGAGTGGAACTCAGCCTGTGTCTGCAGCTCAGAAAGAATATAAAAATCACAAATGCAAAGACATGATGGAGAGTAACCACAACTACAGGACCATGCAACCAGGAGAAACCTTCTGCAGAGGAACCACAAGGCACCATTATGCATGTGTTTTGGACAAACTCTATCATTAAATTGTTATCTGCATGTGATGCGAGGGTACTTCTGGAGAAGCAGCAAGATCCATGTTCTGTGGAGTCCACTCCACCATCACATGCAAGTGCAGCATGCACAACAAACAAAGAAGATTAGAACCTGTGGTCAGAGGCATCTCAGCAGCTGCTGAGAGGAAAAGTGACCTACTACAGTCTCACTATAAGCACAGGTATGTGCATATATGCATACAAACACATATGCACATAATCCCACACAGACATATAAATACCTACTCATCATTTCAGTCTACTCAGGTTGCTAGAACAGTGTGCAGCAGAATGGTGCTTACAAACAATAGAAATTTATGTCTAGCAGTTTAGAAATCTGGAAGCTCTCAGTGTCTAGTGAGAGCTTGCTTCCTAGTAAATCCTTTTGCTGTAACTTTATATTGCAAAAGAGATGAGGGATCTCTCTTAGGTCTCTTTAATAGGTACATTAATGTCATTTATGATGACCATCCCAAAGGCCCCATCTGTTGTCATCATTCTGAGGATTAAGATTTAACAAAAGAATTTGGAGGATGAAAGAAAAACATTCAGACCACACAATTCTCACACGCATACTCATAGAGGTGTACATACACACAAATATGCAAATATGCATGCATGTACACATGCACAAAACACACACCCACATGGAGATGCGCAGTTGCATGCCACCATTCATAATATACATATATGTACCTATATGTAGTTATATACATATAGGTACTCATACCTGGATCACTCACTAAAGCACACATGCAGCATTGTAGCTCATCATTGAAGCTTATATTTACTCTTTACTAAACTAAGTCTCCTTCCTATTATTGGAGTGAAAGTTCTGTTGTTTTCATTCAGTCATTTTGTTACTTTTACAATAGACTACATTTAAGAATCTGTATAGGAATTGATTTAGACCAGTGGTAACAAAATAGATGGCTCACAAGCTTGGTTCACTCTACAAATGTGTTATATTTGGCTCAAAAAGCATTGAAGCTACATTAAAATGGTTGCCAACAGTCACAAGTGAGGTTTTGTACAAAAAAGCAACTCCAGCTTCTTTTGAAGAGATTTGGCAAATGACTCACAGTCCTGTAAGTGTGACAAGTGGCAGAGCTAAGGACATTGCTGGGTAGGCCCTCAAGACCCTCACTGTGTCGTCTACAGTTTTGGTTTATTGTTTCTTAACCACCTATGCATATAGGCACCAGTAGGGAGTCCTGTTAGCAGTTGTGAGATGAAGCCTGAAATTCTGCATTTCTAACAAACATTTCTGCTCTGGGGACCATGTTTTGAGGATCTAGTCACACACACTCTACAAAGAACTGCTAGATTTACCCAGAAAAAAATACTAGATCAGTGGTGGTGAAACTTTTAGAGCTCTCAACAATGTAAAAAGCTTGCTGTGTTAGGTTCACCACCACTGTGTGCTCAGAAGTGAATTTCACAAACGCACAAATGTAGTATTTAAATATGCTTACACTTTGCAAAAAGTGGTTTCTCTGAAATTCAAATGCAACTGGCCATCTGCTAGCTAACCCCAAACACCTATCTTAATGCCAGATTTGTCCCCAAATCCAAATTTACTTCATTGATCCCTTAGGATTTTGAATTGACCAGACACTGAGACAGGGATACATGAACATGTGATTGATGTGATTCTCAATAGAAAGATAGGGCTGGGCATAGTGGTATATGTCTCTAATCCCAGCACTTGGGAGGCAAAGGCAGGTGTGAATTCCAGCCCAGCCTGGGCTACATAGTGAAATGAAGGCCAGTTTGAACTGCACAGCAAGATCTAGTCTCAAATAAAACGCTTAATAAAGAGATAAAGTGAGCCAAGGATAAAGACACAACAGGGTAAGGAAATGAGCTAAGAAAGGACACAGCTAAACTGGAACTCAGCTTTAGCCTGATGCTAGGAGTCTATAGCACAAATGGCCACACTGACATAGGCCCATACCAAAGTTCAAATGCCTTTGGCTCCTGAGGAAAACAATTTTCTTCAAGAAATTCCTAAGACCACCTTTTTCATTGAGAATTTTCTGGTGACTGTATATCTCAGCTACTTGAAGCAACACTCATAGCAGCAAGGAGATGAGCAAACTTTTCCAGTAATGGAGAGCTTGGCATTGTAAATGTCCATTAGAGAGATCCTGGTGCTAAAGAGCCATTGGGCAAACTTGGGCCATGCTTTCAGATGTAAAATTTGCTCATGATTTGGGTGTCTTCCAGAGACAGCATTATTTATCGATCACTGTTTTGGAAACACTCATTCTGTGTGAATGCCTTACACACCCTAAACACAGCCATAGAAATCTTCTCTGTCTCTGAATAATTTACACACACAACTTTTTTCTGTGCTTTAATCCAATTAGATCCAGCAAGTAGGTATTGAGCATTTACTATGTGCAAATCATGATAATGTATCACTTGGTTTTCTCGAGTGTTCTGTGAGTACACACAGGCTAGCTACCCCTTGCTTCAGGCATAAGACATTAGGGAAAACACAGCCCAATTCAACTCCCTTACATACAGCTGAGAGTCACAGGGAGGTTAATTTAACTTCTCAAAGTCACTAAAGTTAACTGTGAGTATACCTGCACCTTAATAATGTACCTCGCTGTTTTTGAATAAATTTCCAAACCTAGCTATTGTTAAGTATACATTCAAAAATAATAAACACACACAGCCCTAAAGAGATAACAAACAAAATTCACTGAACAATCTTGATTTAAATCTTCTGAGTTTGAAATAATTATGGAGTCTCAAAACAGTACAAAGAGGTTCCTTTATTTAGTTTTATTTTACATAATTATAGTATAAGTTCAAAAAAAGGAGTATGACATTCATAAAGCGTATGTACAGTTCTGTGTCATTTTCTCACATTCATGGTTTGTGTAACCACTGCCACAATGTAAACAGAACTGGCCCATGGTCACAAGATCCATGCCAAACACCCCAGTCATCCTTTACAGTCACACACAGTCATCCCTCTTGCCTTCCCTCACTCCTGCCAAGCATGGATATGCTTTCCATCTTTGTAATTTTGTTGTTCCCTGAATCTTACATAAAGGGAACATACGACATGTGACCTGTCAACAAAAGGCTTTATCACTCAATGCAACACCCTTGAGTTCTAAGTCATGTGCTTCACTTTTCAATAGTTTCTTTTTTACACTGCTGTGTGATACTCTGAAGTATGAAGGTTCAACATTTTACTCAACTATTTAACTACTGAAGAATATTTTTGTTCAGTTTTTATCTGTTATTTTCAGTGAGGTTAATTTATGTCTTATATTAATTTTGTCCATTCTGTTGGATTTCATTTTCATTTTCCCTTATTTTTCTAGTTTCCTAAAATGGAAGACTATTGATTTAACGGTTTTCATCTTTTCCAGTCTCACAAATTAACTAGAAATATATATTTAGTATCCAAATATTTAAAGATTTTTCCTCTTCTTCTTATGTATTTCTACTTAGAGAACACATGATTTCAACTCTTTCAAATTTATTGAGGTTTGCTTTTTGCACAGATTGTAGTATATGCTGGTAAAATTCTGAGAGTACTAGTACAAAATGTGTTCTCTATTATAATTAGTTGGAGTCTTGTATATGTGTTGATGAGACCCTTTAGCTGATGGTGTAGATATATATCTTAGTTGAGTTTTTGTACAGTTATTCTATCATTTATTGAAAGAAGAATGTGGAAGTCTTCAACTATAATGTGCATTTGTCTATTTCTTCTAGATTTTGCTTCATATATTTTGTAGCTGTGTTGTTTGGTGCATATACACTTAAAATGTCTATGCTTTTATGGTGGACTAACACTTTTATAATAAATAATGTTCCTCTGTGTAGCTCAAGATACATAAATACTTTGGTTCAAAGTCTACTTTATCTGGCATTAACATAAATGCTATTGGTTTATTTTCTTTCTTTTTTAAATTACAGCATTAGTAGTATATTAGTCAAATACCATTAAATTCACTATGTTAAACTATACAATTATTGGTTGTTAACACAGTCATGGAATTGCACTACCATCACCTCTACTAATTTTAGGACATTTTCATCAATACAAAGAAATTGTATACATGTTCAGTTTCTCCCTATCCTTTCCTCTACTTAACACTTGGCAATTACTAACCTACATTCTGCACCTATGGTTTGCTGATTCTAGGAAGCATACAATACTTGGTTTTTCTTGATTGACCTTTTATACTTAGTATAATGCCTTCAAGGGTCACCATGTACTATCATGTATCAGTAATTTATTCCCTTTGATGGCCAAATTTATTCCATCATATAAATATACCATACTTATCCACTTATCAGTTGCTGGACATTTGTGTTGCTTACACCTTTTAGGTACTATGGATAGTACTACTGTGAAGATTAATGTATATGTTTTTATGTGAATATGTCTTCATTTCTCTTGGATTTATACTTAGAATTGCTGGGTGATGTGATAATTCTGTTTAATATTTTGAAAAATTGCCAAGCCATTTTCTAAGGTAGCTTAACAGTTTTATGATCTCTCAACAAAGTATAAAAGTTTCTCATTTTCTACAGATCATGTCATTGTCTTTTTGAATTAGCTCTCTTAGCTAATGTTTATTGGTATCTTATTGTGGATCAGACTTGCATTTTTTGGAATGACTGCTGATGCTGGATGTCTTTCATGTGTTTATTAGCTAATGGTATATCTTCTTTGGAGAAATGTTTATTCAAAGCTTTTGTTCATTTTAAAATTTGGTGATTTGTTGTGTTTTAAGAATCTTTTTTGTATTCTGGATAAATTTCCTTTACTACATTCATGATTTGCAAATATTTTCTCCCATTTTGTGGATTGTGTTTTTACATTCTTGATGATGTTATTTAAAACACAAAAGTTTTAAATTTTGATAAAGTCCAACTTATCTATTTTTCCTTTTGTTGTTTTTTGCATTTGCTTTTGGTATATACTTAAAAAAACATTCCTTAATTCAAGGTCACAAAGATTTACTCCAATGTTGTCTTCTAAAACATTTATAATTTAACTTACATTGATGGCTAAAATCCATTTTGAGTTAATTTTTCCCATGGTGTGATTGATGTTTGCACAGAAATTTCTGTTTTTACTTTAAACTTACCTATATCATAATTTCAATGAGTTTCTTATAGACAGAATATAGTTAGGCCATATTTTTAGTTTACAAATATCTGCCGTTTAGGTGGTGCAACTCATTTATGCTTAATGTAAACATTGAAATGTTTGGGCTTAAATCTGCCATTTATGCTTTGCTTTCTTTAGCTGTCCCCACTCCAACACTCTGTTTTCTATTTCCTGGTTTTCTATGGGTTATTTGAACATTTAAGATTCTACTTTATCTGTAATTTTTTTGAGTGTATCTCTACCTATTAGTGCTTCCTCTTGATATCACATATTTTATACATAATATATAATAGTCTACTGGTGTCATCATTTTATCAGTTTAAATGGAATGTATAAACCTTAGTTCCTTTTACATTTTATTGCCCTTCCTCATTTAGAATAAAATTATCTTATGTCTACCCTCTCTGTATATTAGAGAGATCCACATTAGGTAACAGTGTAATTTCTGCTTAAATTGCCAAATGCAATTTAGAAAATGCAAGAAAAGGAGTGTATCATAGTTTGCTCTTTCCATAGTTTTCCTTTTCCTGATATTGCTAGATGTGTTTCATTTTTATTTAGAGAATGTCCTTTACCAGTTGTTCTGGGTTATGTCTTCTGGAAACAAATTCTCTTAATTTTCTTGTATCTGAGGTTATGATTTCCTCTTCAATTCTGAAGCCTATTTGTATGAATAGAGGATTCTGGGTTAGCATTTCTTTCAGCACTTGACAAAAATATGCCACTTCTTTCTTCTACCTACATGTTTTCTAAAGAGAAAATCTACCATTTGTGTATTTTTTTCTTGTAAGTAACATATCATTTTCTTTATCTTTCTCCTTTCAGAAGTTCAATTATGGTATACTTTACTGAAGATTTCTTTTACTTTGGAACTCACTCAAATTCTTGATTTTGTGTATATATATCTTTCACAAAATTTTGAGGATTTTCAGCTATTAGTTCTTTCAATACTTTCTTCCATTCTCCTTCACTTTTTATTTTGGATTCTAAGAACAAGAATATCAAATTAAAAAAAATAATTCCCAGTTCTCTGAGTATATGTTTCATATAGTTCTAATCATACATGCATGATATATAATGTGAATGTATATTGTACATATGCACAATATGCTACATATGTATGTATAAGATATATCATACAATAAATATAAATGTTATTAGTATAATATATGAATAAAATAAGAAATACAAATAATATATGACCTGATATATATGGTCTACTTTCATACATATGTAGTCTGTTGTTTTCTGTTGTTCAGATTGAACAATTCTATTACTCTGTCATTAAATTCTTTCCTCTGTCCTTTCTATGCTATTGTTAAACCCTTTGTTCAGATTTTATTTCTGTCCTAAAATATCATTTGGTTCTTTGTTTCTTCTATGTTGAGACATTACATTTTTTGGTGTTGCAAATGAGTTTTTACAGGCTCAATAAGCATTTTTATGATGGCTTTAAAATTCTTGTCAGATAATTTTTACATTTTTCTCAGCTCAGTGTTTGTATCTAAGTGTCTTTTTCTCACTGAGGTTGAGAGAATCTTTTGATTCTTGGAATGATGAATGGCAATTTTCATTGAAACCTTGACATTTCAGAGATTGCTTTGTGAGATCTGGGTCATCTGTTCTGCTTGGCCTCTTGACACTGCTCTCTGGGAGAAAGAGATACACTTACCCATAGCAAGTATAGTAGACTTCAGGTTCCTGAGGCCCCTTCTGTGTGAAAAAGGAGGGGCATCTCCTTATCACCAACTGAGGAAAGAGATTCAGGTTTTTCATTTTTCTGCAGTATGCGGCTAAAGTAAAGCAGTTATAATCCAGAAAGAAATTTTTTTCTTTCTCTTTTCTTGGTCCTTAGGCTAGAGAGAGAAGGCTTTTGTCAGTGCATGTTTTTTTTTTGTTTTGTTTTGTTTTTTGTTTCGTTTTAATCTGTTGACACTTCTAGGTTGTTGACTTCTTTATCTCCAGGCTATATATGGCAAAAAGAAAATGCTGAGGACACTACCATTTCTTTCCTGTTTTCAAGGTTCCTACCTGGTTTTCCTTCTTTTCGCTACTTTTCAGAGTCTTTTTGTTTGTGTGACATAATAACCAGGGTTTTTAGTTGTATTTATTGAAGGAGTAGGGAAAAATGTATCTGTTTTATCTTTCTGGAATCAGAATTTAACCCCGCAAAAATTAAAAACCCTGTTATTCAAATCCACATTGGCCAGATTTGAGTTGGATTCACAGTTCTTTTGTGATCTCATCAATGTCCATTTCCTTTGCTCTGAATTCCTCTTGTGCCACTAGTTAAAGTCATTCTACTAGTATGATGTCCTATAAAAAGGAATGTTAATCTTCTTTCTAAATATCCAAAGTCATCTTTTGCCTGGTGATTTCTGCCAAAACTAGGAGTCATGAGTTGGGGATATAGCTCAGTGGCACAGGTCCTGAGTTTAATTTCTGGTACAAAAAAAAAAGGAGCCAATTGCAATCTTTTTGAAAGCCTTGTTTTCCTTTCCCCAACTCCTTCAAGAGGTTGCTTTATCTCTCACTATAGTCCTGAGTATTTTATAACTACATATTATTTAGTTATTCTCCTAATGGCAAAGCTATGCTAATGTCTTACAAATTCTACATTGCTCATACAACCGTATTTAATGATATTATATATTAACCATATACAACACCTAGTAAGAAGCACCATGATCCAGGATTAGGGAGGTGGTAGGTATATCAATAGGTTCAGCTGCAAATTAACATAATTTTAGGAGGGTTTATTTTATATCAACTATTACAAACTTTTAAAGGTGATATTGCAGAGGTGAAGGAGAGAGCATTTCCCACCTCTTAGGAGACAATCACACAGAAAAATCTGTCCTGAAAGCTACTTAGAGAAAATGCCAGCCATGAAGTTTCAAAGAGGAAGGAGTTATAAATATCCTGACTTCTTCTGATTTTATCTTAGGGGTCCCAATGGTAAAAATTGAAAAGAAGTCAGAAGATAAAGAAGTTCATGCCAAACTCTTAAGATAGAAGGGTAGGTTTAAAAAGAGCAAGTGAAAAACTGAAAGAGTAAATAAGGATCAAAATGTACAATAGATATTGTGAAATAGGAAGAAATCACTCAAAAGGAAAGAGGAACTAGGGAAGAGAAATGGGGAAAGGAAGGAAGAAAAAAGAAAAAAAGGATAAAATGCAACAAAGTTTTGTAAATAAGGAGGGGTAAAAGGGTAAAAGGGAGGGGAAAGGTGTGAGAAAAAAGAGGAGTCAAGATATATCATATGCAGGTACAAATTTCCTATGATGAATATGATCATTATATATATCTACATTGTATCCATAAGCTTAATTAAAAAAGGAGGGGGCTAGTGGAATATGTCCAACCTGGGTGGTTTGTTAGTCTAGGTATGAATACAAGCAGACCAGTTAGATGGCATATTAAGAAAAAGGTAGGCAAGAATTAAAACAAAACTCAAACCAATATTGACAATTTGAATTAGTGGAAAGCTATGCTTTACATAAAAGCTAATGCATTTGAAAGATCAGCAATGGCTTTTAGCTAGTGGCCCTATGACCAAATATGAAGTAATTTGGACTCAAGGTTTCTAATTTATCTCTGATTTATTTACTGAGAAAGTTATATATGAGAGTCAGGCAGAAAATACTGAATAACATTTCAGATATTCTAGTTTCTCCTCTCTGGATTTTGTCATGAATTCTGGAATCTAACATTTATTTTATATTCAGATAAAAAAGCAGAAAAATTTGAAAAAATGGATAAAAAATAGCATTTGCTTTTGCTTTCCTACATTTTCACAGATTTTGTTGAGTAACTTGAGTATAATCAACTCCAGCACAGGCACTGAAATTTTGTTTTTATTTCCCTAACATAGTGCACAATTAGGAGATCTGTTTTATTTGCAGTTTCGTTAAGCTTGAAAGACAGAATTAACTTTGACAGCAGCATGGTTACATCTTTAGCATTCAAACAGTACTGCATCGGCAACTACCACGAGCTTTGAGATACAGGATGCATCAAAGTGGTTACACCCAGTGCCCATGACTGATATTAATGTCAATACCTTCTGATGGACTCCTATAAAAGTGGACACATAGAGCAAATAGGAAATAGGATAAGAAGATGGATTGGTAATTATAAAGAAAGGCAACAGACTATAGAACTTCCATCTTCTTGGAGGATGTACAGAAACAAACATACTTCATGAGATAATGTGTTCTAGAAGGGAAAGGGAGGAGGGCAATGGGGAGAAACAATAGACCAGAGCACTAAGGAAACCTCTGCAGATAGGGTCAGGGGAATGTCATTCAGTTCCATCTGTTACATCCTTGCTGATACAGAGGGAGCCAAAGAAAGGAGGAAACTTTTTGAAGACTTTTGAAAAATATATTGATAAAATGTACCTAACTACTCAAAAGTTCTTATTTTGAGATAATTTTGTATTTCATTTAGGAAGACACAGAAACTATTAAACATCTTTTAGTAGATCTGAGACCATATGGTGGCAGAGCAAATCAGCTTTGCCAATAATTAACTCAGGTTAAATTATTTCATTTCTAGTGCTAAGTTTTCTCATTATAGTAATTGTTTTAAGTACAAAAGGACAGATGGTGCTTCACTCTTATTTTCACTACTCTAATTTTAGATGTTGTTTAAGCTGCCTTATTACTTGTGGCTAATGTATGCAACTACATGTTTTTGTGTTGAAAATATATACATACTTTTAATGAGACATGACAGTGGAAACTTCTGAAAGTTTAATGGTTTCCCACGAGTGTGTGGTTTCTCTAACAACTGCTGGTAGAAGATTTAGCAAACAAATGTCAGATCTAGGGTTTTCCCTAATACTAAAATGTGAATCAATGAGAGACTTTTGATGCATGAAGTTCTTTTTCTTCTCACATTCTCGCTCATCTTCAGTGAATATTTTGAGGATTATTAAATTAAAATTTAAAAATACCAACTCATAAGTACTTGCTACTTATCTTACCAAACTTGTGACAGTCAAGCCTGATTGTGTCAACTTGATTATCTTGGGAGAGAAATTGTTGGAACATGCTTCTTGTTGTATCTGGGTGGGCCATGGAGTGTGATGTTGGGTCTAGAACTGGTTCCTCATCCCTCCTGCTCTGGTGTGGCTCTCCTGTTTTGCTTCCTGGCCACCACATACTGAGCAGTTTTGCCTCCCCACACCATCTTATCATCAGGTTCCTGCTTTGGTACCATCTGGCCACAAACAGAATTCCCTGCAACTGTGAGCCAAATTAAACTCTTTTGCTTTACATTGTGAGTGCTAAGAAATGTGTCTTAGTGATGGGAAAGCTGACCGACACACCTGTCATAAAGGCTGTGGCTTTAGCTCAGTCATCTAGTGTAAATGTTAATCTTCCTATGTCAACCTCATTGGAAGAAGAAACACCTAACAGATTAGTAAGGCACATTCCTGGATGTGTCTGGGTGGATCATGGAGGTATAGCTTGTGATGGTCCCTTCTCATTCCTCTTTGACAGTGTTTCCTTACTCTGCTTCCTGGCCACCATAAACTAAGGATCTTTGCTTTTCCATGCACCCTCCACCACGATGCTTCTGTTTGGAACAAACTAATTGTGGACAGTATTCTCAAAACCAAGAGTCAAATCAAATTTCTTTAAGTTGTGGGTATCAGGTATTGTGCCTCAGTGATTGAAAAGCTAATATACCTTGCATGTTTGAGCCTTGAGTCCCATCTCTAGCACCACAAGAAGAGAGAAAGAAAGAGAAAAAGGAAAGAAAGAAGAGATGGACAGAGAGAGAGAGAGAGAGAGAGACAGAGAGAGAGAGAGAGACAGAGAGAGAAGGAAAGAAAAAAACTACTTCTCTAAAAGGAAGAAAATCTATCCAGTTGCCAAAAGGAAATTACACTGTGTGATAAACACCAAATGACTTGGAACTATAGTTTCTGTCTTGAAGAAGTCCCTGAGACTGTGGAGACTTATAAACAATTCCTTAATATTACTGGTACAGTCAGAATGTCTTCAACTTGTTCACTAATTCTAGGCCCTGAATGCTATGTGAGTTAGCCAGAAAAAACATGCCTGTGTTATATGGTCTCATTACATCCCATGCTTCTTCGCTTGGAAATCGTCACTGATAACCAGTCACTCCCGGGGGAGGCACTCAAAAGAGAGTAGAAAACCAGTTCTAGATGAAAGACATTGATGTTGATAGCATTTGACATCAGCAATTTGGATGTTTTCTCATTTTAAGCAATGGCAGGAAGAGGGAAAATAAAACTAAAAAGGACTCAGATCTAAACTTCTCTTCAGAAAATTGTGGTTTGGGGTATTGAGATTCTAATTCCTAACAGAGTGCTCATTGGATGAACAAAGTACTCCAGTCAACTCTTCTCATGGGACTGTTCAAAACCTACACAGTGTTCTGGAGAGACAGTGTGTTGTGTCTTGTCTCGTGGGTCTCTGCGGTGGGCTCATTTGCTCCACAGCACGTTCCTCTTTCTTTCTCCACTATTCCCTCTCCAGCTCTTGCTCTGAGTCATTTTTAGTAACTGTGCGTGAGGTAGTTCTAGTGGGAATCTGGCCTGAAATGACTGGTAAACTACAGAGACAGAAATGCATCTTCCTCCAAGCGTGACTTGTCTTCCAGCAAGACTTTATATCTGTGAAAAAATAATGTGCCATTAAGAAAACAACACTATTCACTTTAATTAATGCATTTTCTATAAGTAATCATTAAAAAGGCCAGATGAGCCAGTGTTTACAATTTCATATTTTTACTATGGGTATTTAACTACTCCATAGATCTTGTTCTCTGCCTAAATGTTCCCTTAAAATATTTTGATTTATTATGATTAAGTATAAGCTAGGGTGGGCCATTAATTGATTTTAAAAAAAGTCTGAGTTAAACTCAGTCATTAATAAAGTATTAGAAAAAAATGCCTTGGGTCGCCATGGAAACAGAGCTGTAACTCAGATGAGAAATTTCACCTTCTTGAAACTTGACACCAGCCAGTCCCTGGATTGGAATCATTCCTTACAGTGTTTCCTTGGACTCCATGTTATTTTTCTTCTCAAAATTGGAATTTATCGGCCAACATTTGAAAACTGGGAGTCTTTTTACACAATATCAAGCACACCTTTGATTTCAGTTTTAAAATGTCATCTCTTCCAACTCCAAAACTTCAAACTTCAGAGACTCTTCTTGACTTCTCCTTGAAGCATATGGGGGAAATCTAGGTTGTCAAGTGTCCCACTTAGTCCAATCCACTCAGCCATCAGTATTCATTCAATCACTATTTCCTGAGTACCTGAGTACCTACCATGTACCAGAAAACATAACCCTAGACTCTGCTCTCCTAAAAGTATAGTGCAAAGGAATAGACAGTAAACCATTCCATAGCATTGTAGATTTAGAGGAGTGCGACGAAGAAGAAAGTGAGGGTGTAGAGACAGCATTTGACAGGCTTCTTGAACTATTATGGGGATGGAAAAGTAAGAAATGAGAAAGAGCTCCTATAGATCTCTGAGCTGTGATGAGAAGCACAAGGAGAGGTAATCAGGTGCAATGTGTCCTGAGGATAGGAAGGAGAAGAAGTGGATGCAGAGGAACCACCAATTGTTTGAGGACCTGAAAGAAGAACATGATGCCCAGGCAAAGAACATGAGGGTCCTGGCATGAATGAAGCCTGGAGGTGGATCAGACCAGGAGGCCTTTGTGACATGTCAGCATGATTGGTCTTTGTCTTTAAGAACAGTGGTGAGATACTGAAGAATTTTCCAGCAAGTATCAGGGGACTTTGTGCTTTAATAGTAGATAATTTTATTATTCCCGCAAGTATAACGGAAGAGCATCAGCCAGTAGTCCGACACTGTGTGTTAAAGTCACTAGATCTCCCCACTCATTAGCTTCCCCAGCTGAAATGGGGGTGAGAGCTGCCTGCAGAGTCCAGAGGACTAAACTAGATCAACAGGGCTGCCGGAATGCTCTCCAGGCTACCTCGCTATGCCAGCGTTCAGAAGGCTATTTATTCAGCTTTGTTTATGTGTATGGGAATGAGCGAGTGGATATGTTTGAGAGAAAAAAATGGTATTCAAAAGACTAGCATACTGCTACCTTCATTCCTTTATTTATCCACAAACAATTTTTCTATGTCAAATTATTCTATGAATATAGTCCTAAACACTGAGTCCTAAACCAACAAATAGAAAATGATGTGGGATCAGAGAAATGACAAGAGTTGAAAGGCATTTTACAATAGAAGTCATGCTTGTTATTGCCCCTTTTTACTTTTCAAAACATTTTTGTTAATTATTATTATTAGTCAAGGTAAAGTTGATTGTTTCCACATTCTGGAGAGTGACCTGTTCCCTCTGCTCCCTGGGGGGACAGAATGTGTGCCTGACATCATTCTGCTCACCCTCTTAAAAAAGTTGCACCATCATAGAAGTCTTTTAAGTCCCACTAGTTCACTTTAGAATGATAAAACACCAGTTGCAAAGCCAAATGGAGTTTCTCAGCTTCCTGTCATGGTGATTGGTGGGATCCATGTCAGAGTTTTGTATGAACTATAATAAGTTTCGTTTCTATCATCTGGAGTGCTGGTTCACCGGGAAACATTTATAACTAAAGCTGTTGCTCAGACACAGGCTGGGGAAGAGGAACGCAGCTCCAAATGGGAAATATGCTGAAAGCCTACCCGCATAAATTTAACTGAGTATTACTAACTTGGGTTGATAGATTATTGTTCACAGGCCTGGGTGAGTTAAGCCGATGTCTCAGAGCTTGAATTATAGGGAGAGGCACATTGGTTTACAAGGCAGGCTTCAAATACAACTGCAGCACAAAACTTTCCACAGATTCTGTTCTGTTATGAAGAAATGTTTCTGAGAGCCATGGCTGGTTGTAACGCCTGACTTCCAGAGAAACAAGAATAATAAAATCTCAAGAACAGATTTTCAGGAATCTTTAGGAGTGTTTAAAAGCTTTGACATAATTACCTCTGTAGTTGCTTCTAAACTAAATAGGGGGGACTATAGATATACTGGAATGGGTTAAATATTCATTCTTTCTCTAATTTATTAAAATACAGCATGAGTAATCACTATATCCTAGGTTCTCTGCATAGCTTGGTTCAGAAAAAGAAACACAGTATAATTGTTTTATTTTCAAAGTACTCACAGATTTAGGAATCTTGATGTTAAAAGAAGTAGATCTCTTTTTTAAGACAACAGTCTCTCTTGATTGTACTTTCTCCTGACAGTTAAAATGGGAGAAGGGAAAGGGCATTAGAAAAGATTGGGAAGTAGGGAAGAAAAGAGTGTAGAAAAGTATAAAACAAGAAGAAAAAATCAAAGGCAGTGTAACCAGAGTTGCTTTGGGGAAGCTAAGCCCTGAACCAGAGTGGAGGTTCAGCCACCTGCAAGAGATCAACTCAGTAATGGTTCTGGATTTTGTTTCATTGTGCCCAACCCCTAAACCTCAGACAACTTTCTCTCTGTCTCTCTCTCTCTCTCTGTCTCTCTCTGTCTCTCTCTCTCTCTCTCTCTCTCTCTCTCTCTCTCTCTCTCTCTCTCTCTCTCTCTCTCTCTCTCTCTCTCTCTCTCTCTCTCTCTCTCTCTCTCTCTCTCTCTCTCTCTCTCTCTATATATATATATATATATATATATATATATGTGTGTGTGTGTGTGTGTGTGTGTAGATAGAGTGAAAGAGAGAGAAAGAGAGTCAGATCCAGCCTTCTCTGAGAGCATTTATCATTTTATTTCATTTTACTTTTCAGCATGGGACACTAGACCAAGTCTTGAGCTGAAAAATACACAGATAAAAAATGTTGAGCATCATAACTTTCCAGGGAAATTCAAATTAAAACCCCATGATGTTTGGTACCATCTGTTAGAATGGAATATATTTCTGGTGGGAGAGTGAAAAGGTATAATAAGTTTGACCATGTCTTATAACAGTCATTTTTCATATAATCTAATAACCCAACCCATTCACATATCTTTCAGTTGATGACTGAATAAAATAATTGTGGTACATCTATATGAAAAAAACCACCCAATAATGAAAAAGAAGGAAGTACTGATGCACAAGTCACATAGATGCCTATCAAGCGAATTATGCTAAGTGAAAGAAGACAGCCAAGAAAGATGGATGCATTGTATAATTCCATTTACATGATATTAATATAAAACGCAATTACAGAGACAGAAAATGGACCTGTGATTTTTCTGTGGCTGTTGCATGGAGGAAAGCTGATTACAAAGAGCCCCTGGGGAGCCTTGTAGATAGTATAATTGTTCTACATCTTGGCTGTAATGGTTGCTGTAACACTATGTTCATTAGAAGTCATTGAAATATGATAAAATAATGCTATTTTAGTCTACATAAATTATACTTCTATAAGACAGATTTAAATAAAAAGATTTGGTACTCACCATCAAAAATATTTCTGAGAGTTTTTTCTATTCTTAATTTTATCTGAGCTTTAACTATATAGTTAAGGGCTGGGGATGTGGCCCAGTCGTAGCGCTCTGGCCTCGCATGAACAAGACTCTGGGTTCAATCCCCAGCACCACACAAAACAAACAAATAAAGATATGGTTGATTGTTTAAAAAAATTATCTTTAAATTATCTTTAAATTGTATATATTTGTCATATAAAACCTGCTACTTTAAAATATGTATACATTGTGGAGTGGATAAACTGAGTTTAATTAATGCATTACCACATATACTTAGCACTTTTATAGACTTATTATTCTTGGACAAAAATATAATGTAGAAGATTACTCTGTACTAAAGTTACTAGTATAGAATTCATTTGACTGTTAATCTCAGCTAAAAGGCATACCCAGTGGAGAGCAATAAATACAATTGTCACTGAAAGCAATGAAAAAAATAAAGGAATATGTAGATAAATTTTATGAGGGTACTAATTTGATAAATTATAACAAATGTCTGAAGAGTTACTATTATAATAGTGAATTTAAAAGTATAAAAATATTTAAAACAACTGATAAAGAAAGGGAGAAATTGCATTAGTAAAAAATAAAGATCTAAGTATGAAGAATTTGTTTTTTACAGAGAGCAGTACTAAAATTTTCTCTCTGTACAAAAGAAAAGGGAAGCTAAAAAGCCTAGAACTTATTATTCCAGAGAAAACTAAATGAACATGATTGATATAACTATCCTCACAATAATTCACAGAAGCATTTAGCAGGGTTTAATATATAAATTAAAAGAAGCCTTCAACCATATAGCCACATTCTGTTCCAATTAAAATGAACAAATTTCTTAAATTAGCTGAATAGAAAATTGAACTATATTACACATAAATGTAAACTAGAATTCACATTTTGGTAATCGGTAATCACACTGTTACAGGTATAATCACTCACATATGAAAAAATGAATTAAATAATATTCCTGGAAGATAAAGTGAATCTTTATATTAGCAGAGAACTAAATATGTGAGGTAGGAAGTGACACTCTATAATCTATTGATATTCAAATGCAGCTTTTAAACTTACTTTAAAAACAAAACAAGTACTACTTTAAGAAAAATATTTGCGTTTATTCTTTACTACAAAAGTAGTAACTTTATTTTCAAATTCAATAACTTAAATTTGTAATCAACATTCTTCCCACAATGAAAACAACAGCTTTAATTAGTAGGTAACTTTATCATATAAAGAAAAAATAAGGCAAGTATTACTCTGATACCAAAACCAGAGAAAGATGCAACCAAAAAAGAGAACTATAGGCCAATCTCACTAATGAACATTGATGCAAAGATTCTCAACAAAATACTGGCAAGTAGAATGCAGCAAATCACCAAGAAGATTATACATCATGACCAAGTGGGGTTCATTCCAGGAATGCAGGGATGCTTTAACATACGCAAATCAATAAATGTAATACACCACATCAACAGAGCCAAAAACAAAAACCACATGGTCATCTCAATAGATGCAGAAAAAGCTTTCGACAAAGTCCAACACATGTTCATGATAAAAACCCCTCAGAAACTCAGAATATACGGCATCTACCTCAACCTTATAAAGGCCATCTATGACAAACCAACAGCCAACATTATACTAAATGGACAAAAACTGAAAGCTTTCACTTTAAAATCAGGAACAAGACAAGTATGTCCACTATCACCACTCCTTTTCAACATAGTTCTGGAAACACTAGCCAGGGCAATCAGACAAGAGAGAGAAATAAAAGGAATAAAGATAGCAATGGAAGAAGTTAAATTATCACTATTTGCAGATGACACTCTATATAGAAGACCCAAAAAACTCCATTAAAAGACTGCTAAAGGTAATAAACAAGTTCAGTAGTGTAGCTGGATACAAAGTCAATGCTCAAAAATCAATAGCATTCCTGTACACAAACAAAAAACTCACTGAAAGAGGAATTATGGAAATATCACCCTTTACAATAACATCTAAAAAAATCAAATACTTAGGAATCAACCTAACTAAAAATGTAAAAGACCTATATGCTGAAAATTATACTATGCTGAAAAAGGAGATTGAAGAGGATATTAGAAAATGGAATGGACATTCCTTGCTTTTGGTTAGGAAGAACCAACATTATGAAAATGGCTATACTCCCAAAACTGTTACACAGATTTAAC